>PNEQ01040416.1:0-25155 GCA_003012365.1 Medauroidea extradentata | reverse complement strand
GATTTATATTAAGAAAAATTTGCTAGAATCGGTTCCGCCACAGACGTCATTTCATAACCAAAAATTCATGCGTCGGTACAACACATTTTGAACAAGTCAAAGCAATTATTATATTTAAATATTTATGCTTAGTAAGAAAAAAAGAATTTTGACTAGTAAAATTTCTCTAGTGCTACGTGATTATTAGCGATTATCGTGCCGTATATTACCTCAGTTGATCCAGATGTGATCCTGAAGAATGACCTACATACCCTATGCATGGGACGGCAGCTTTATATAGCGACTCTGAACAGCCTCTTACTACGGACTCGATATTGGCGGGAAAATCTCGAGGACAAGCACAATGCTTGTTGCCTGAATTTCGTTCCATATCATGCAAAACACTTCACGAGGGTTTTCCCACAATCCCGACTGCTTTATCAGGTGTGTTCAAACACTGGTCAAAGCTCTATGTAAGGCACTAATGGCCTTGATTGTTCTCGGTAACCCATGACACGGCGAGATTTGAAAAATTCTGCAAAATATCGAGGTTCTTATGATAACCTTCACTCCAACACGTACAGAAATCATAGCAAATATTTATTAAAGGAAGAAATCACACACATGTATTTTTAATATTCAGCTCGTTTGAAGCTTTGGTTTATGTCATGACAAATCTATAAATTGTTGTGGTAAAATATGTTTGCTTGTTTTAAACTGTTGCTATGAGAGTCATGGCTACAGAAAGCCGTGCCCACATCAGCAAATATCGCGATACTATAATTGCGGTTTCTGTTGAGTCTTGTTATTTGTCTGGACTGTTTTATATATTGAGTTTAGAGTAACAACACAATCCGGATTGAACTAGGAGTGGACAGAAGAATCTAGATTCATATTTTACTTTAATCGTTCCTACTGGACTGAAGTAGGAGTGGAGTGAGTAATCCAGTCCAGTCGGCGAGGTGGACTGGACTGTACAATCCGGATTGAAACGTTTACTTTAAACATCCATCGGGCTTAATTAAACGAAACCGAAGCGGTCGCCATATTGAATAGTTTCTTTGGTTATGTGAGAGGTTAGAATCGTCCTGGGCTAGCTAAATACAAATGGTTTATGTTGTAAAAATATTTGAAAGTGCCAAATATATAAAAATAAATATCTACTGATAAATTCAAACAAAATATCTAGCAAATATTCACCTCCTGCTTTATTTTGACAGTCAGTTGTTCTGTAGTTCAGTGTTTTGCAAAGAGATGTCTCTAGACACAGATTCAGTCCATGTTTACATGTCAATCTGGATCGAAAATTTTGCTGTAAACACATTTCAGTCCTAATTCACTTTACGTTCGCTCAGTGTTGAATCCAGTCCAAGTTCAGTTCAGTCCAGAATTTTACCATAAAAGCACTAATAGTTTTATATTTATATTTGACATTCCATCAGTCGCCGTTAAGAAACATTTCGTCAGCCTTCCTAACAAGGAAGTGTATAAAATTACTTTAAATTAACAATATGGTAACAATAGTAGCAGCGAATTGGATACTTGAAAAATTAAAGAAGAGTAACTTGCAATGAAACTACACTGCGAGTTACAGCTAAATTTAAATTTCAAATGTTTAAACACTATCACTTTTTCGACTAACCAATAGTTCAATGATATGATAATGTCAAAATTACGTTGCTTGTTGAATTTTTCGTTTCAAATAAGGTCAATATCTGATTAAATAACACAAGACATTTACAGTCTCGTTACAGTGTATCGATTAGTGGTACTCAGAGGCTCAGAGTAAAAATTTTATCCTAATTTAAACTGATCGACTGTTTTGAACATCTCAAGCACACAGGAAATATCCCAAACGTCTAGAATTCGTCATTCAAACAGGTTGTTTTCAAAAAATCGGAATGTCCTTTCAACAAATGCAATGTATCTTCTCCTCCCGTCGTCAGAGCTCCTTTAGAAATTCCTTCCTCCGCCAATTGTGTTCCCTGTACTTAGTAATGTGTCTTGAAGGTTTGAGTACGAAAGTGTAATATCACAACGATGTGTCAAAATGTTTTTTGTCCTCTGCACATATCCTAGTTAGCTTACATTTTGACTACTGTGGTTTAAAAACGAGACAGCCTTACATTTAGACCCGATATGATTTGCAGTTTATGTAGTATACAAATCACTGTATAATGAAAATGTGTAATATTTGAGTCTTGTATGAGTAGTGATTTAAAAGTGACGTAATTATATCTGCTGACAACCCGATATTATCGCACATCATTGGGTACAATTGCAAACGATGACTCTCGGGCAAAAAAAAATTATTTTCAATTTAGTATGGTTACAAACACTTGCCGCTCTTTAACCATATGTTTTCATAAATTTTTGCCATAGAATCATTTCAGTCCATGCCTGTTTTTGCAACAAATATGATTTTTAATCTTCCTTAACATGAAATGGATATTTGATCAAATAGTACCAAGTAATGAAGTGGGCAAACATATCTGTATATAAAAAATGCGTTATGGTGTAACGAGTTCAAAAATATAATACATTGAAAGCAGTTAACACCAATGATAAAATTAGAAGTTGAAATTAATTGAAATCGAAAGTTTTCATTTGTATTTTATTCATTTTTCTTGTATACATACTTATTATCTTGCCTAAAAATAGTGGACCTTGTTAATTTTCTAAAATATTTATTTTTATTAAAATACAGGAAGAGTAAAATTTAATTATAGCACTGTAACGGTACGTATGATAATACATTCCACAGATAAAATCTGTTTGAATAAAACCTTTCGCTTAATAGTTTTTACTATATGAGATTTCAAACAGTGCCTGCGTTACCTAACAACTTTGACTTTGTAGACAACTTTCTCCTACCATAACCGTAACTCCTAGAATAAAAATAGTTTAAATAGACCATGAAACTTGTTTAATTTGACAAGTTTCATGGTCTACTAAAACTATTTGTTTCTAAACTAATGACAGATTTTCTCGCAGACGTTTTATTTTTGATACGTCACCGCAGATCACGTAAAACAGTGTGCATTTTTGTGTCAAACTGAACGAATATATGTCTGTTCTAGACGGTACTTTAAACAGAAGAAGGGATAAATAATTTCAAATGCTTCCTAAAAATACTTTAACTGGTACTGATTTTGTCGAAACATGTGAAAATTTAAGTAACTAACGTATCAAAAAGCCTATGTTTTATCACAAGCGTCAAAATTAGATCAGCAACGGGAACATTTAATGCACATTACTAACTGTATATTTACTTGAATAATAATTTTGTTCAATTACTGTAAACGTGTTGATTCAAATAAAGTATTTTCTCTGTCATATTGCAGTAGTAATTCTACATATTTGAGATATTTTTTTAGTGAATTAAATCTTTATATATTTATTTTAATAACAAGTCAAGATAGTAAAAATTTGGAAAGTAATTATTTAGATTTGTGTGGTAAGGTCAGGGTTCTAACGTGTATAACTACATCGTACATTACGCAAGAGAAGAATTTCCAATAGTTTTATTCGCATGTTATGACTTTCCTTGCGGTGATCCAGACTTGTGACCGGAGATCATGTTTCTCACAAACAGGAGGGGAAGGACTGTAAATTTCACTTTCCTTTTTCTTGCTATCGTCACTCTTACGAATTATAGATTTTCTGGTTTAGAAAGTTTTGTTGTAGTAGCCATTTTTCTAAACTGTATGTTTCTTTTAAACCTATTGTTTGCTCAATTACTTCTATTTTTGTCTAGTTAACATAAATCTTAACCGTGATGTATTTAACAACAGAATATAATACTTAAACGTACGTATGGCATTGGTGTGAATGTATTATTTGTGTGGGAATTATGGTGTAGATATCATTTATTATTTGCTTGAAATAAATATTGTTTTAAAGAAGACATCAAATAGATTATGTAAGGAATAAATATAGAATACACGGCCATGGCCAACACTAATTATAGGGATGTAATTATGCGTTACTAGTGCACAGAAAATTATTATCCTACTTATATAAAAAGAAACAAAACTTCTACTAGTTAATGAACTCCAGTTATACCTGATAATACAATAAAACTTATTAGTACTAAATGAAAGCCTTATTCGTTTCTAAGACTTTGAAGGTAAGGTATGTGAGCTTTACGTCTTGTCGACAGTGAGTCATTAGAGACCGTGAAACAACTTGGTACAATGACAGGAACTGGGAGATGAGTCGGCCATGACCTTTGTTTAGGAACCATCTCAGTATTCGCCTGAAGCGATTTGGGTAAGTCATGGAAAACCTAAATCTGGATGGTCGGAGCCGGGGATTGAACCCGAGACTTTTCCGGATGCGAGTCCAACATAACCATTGCGCCACGTCACTCAGTCGAAGACTTTAAACATCTCTTAGCCAGAGTTTAGTGCTAAAAAACCGTAAATAAACGGCAATCTTATGAGAATGAGACATTCGTAATCAATCAATGAAAATAAAATCACAGCGTAATTTGCTTACACTCTCTACAATTTTCATACGTTTGTTTGCCCTTTATAGTGGATGTGAGCAAATTCAGCTGTGATTCTTACAAAGATTGCAGGAAATCACTGGCTGTATTCGAATAGCATTCCAGCGCAGTGCAGAGGATTCTATTCTCCGTCATAACTTCAGAATATTATTTATACTGTTTAATAATACGTCCTGGTCAATTTATCAATATGAAAGTATTGATTAACTGACATCCGCAATTTTCTGTGGCTACGTCACAGGTGTGACATACTTTATAGAAGGTATATAATCTTTATATGGTTATAGATATATTAAGTACGCTGGTTAAGTTTGACCTGTTCGTAACACCGATGATAAGGATTTACATGTTTAATCATACTAGGTCACATTCCACGAGACCGTTTTAGGACGAAAACCATTTTCTGTTGTTGGCCGCACCAAAATCAACAAAAAAATTCAGTGGTGCAGGTTCTACAGGTAGGTATTGAGCCCCGTTTAACATAATTTAACATGTAAATAATACCCCTACTCTCCCAAGGGCTCTAGGGAGGCCAGCAGCCTTAAAGACGCTGTTGCTGCTTTGTATCCACGTACTGCCTCGCCTAGGGAAAGTGGGGTTTCATTTGTAGGTAAGCAGGTCGATCAAATTGAATCAAGTTCACTTCTATTAAATTTCACTTTAACCTTGGAGTAATTTCATGTTCGATTTTAACTCCAAGTATTTAAGTTAAAATTACAGATAGATAAATGCCCGTTCTTGCTTAGTAATATTATATTATTGATCCTTATGCATTAGATATCCAAAAATTATATTTCCTTTTCTGACTTATTTTGACGCCGAATTTCGTATGAATTAGTCACAATGTTTAACTTACCAGCTTATAATTTTATGATGATCCTTTATCAAAACTGTAAGTCGTAAAGTTATCTGTAAGGTGAATTTTGACGATAAAGACGTGTCTACCAGCATGTACTATAAGATCCAAAATGATTTAGTATTTTTAATTCCAGCAAGTTATACTAACAGTAATAGAAGTCTGTAAATTTACCAATTGTCTAAATCATGGTCGTAGAAGAACAGGTCTGGACAGTAGCCTATCTAGCAATGCTATGGAGCTGACCCCGTTATGACGGAAAGCGCCACTAGCAATGAAGTGTTGTTTTAACATTGCAGTATAGCATCGTCACATCTCCTAAGCAGCTCCGATACGTGTTTGCTCCTTGTAGATCCATTTACGCAATGTTAAAACCACGGTCGTAGAAGTTACTCTATGGCCGTGGTTAAAACAATCCCAGTGTGTCAGTGGCGCCAATCAGTCATAACGGGGTCAATTTTCAACTCAAGTGTCCAGACCTGTTCCTCTATGGCCGTGGTCAAACTGGTTTCCATAGCACAATACGTGTACTAAATTTCGTGAGAATTTTCTTTGAACTCTATGCCTCTAATAATACGTTTATGTGTGACAAAACTATAATTTACGCAATGCGTACCCCGAAAATTGCAGACAAAGAAGCTGTTAACAATTCACTGATCTCATGAAACACAGCTCACAAACCAAGTATGTTTTGAACCTTTGATATACTTCTTAATGCGTGGCATATCATCAAGAGTCAAATATCGACTTTCGACATATACTTTAACAAAAAAGATAATATATTCTTACTCAGCGTTAGAGTTGCGTTTTGACATAAAGAATTTAAAGTTATTCGTGGGACATAGTTGTGTATTGAGACAGTAGATTGAAGGTAAAAGTGTTAATTTCCAAATGATAAGGCGGAGCGCACGTGACTACACATGTATAGAAGGTCATTTCGCATAGTAACAGAAATACTGCATCAACCTCTACAGGGTGTTGCTATCACGTAAAAAAACCCAGTCAGAACATAGTCCATTACAGCAAACGTTTTCACAGCCCGAGCGGCACATTCAGTTTTCTCTTGTCAAGCAACTACGCAGTCGCTGCCACCAACAACTACACCTTGTACGAGCAAAGCTCTGTTTATTTCAATTTTTACGTCCATCGTGTGTAACTCTAAATAAGTTCAGATCGTAACTGTTTTTTTTTTCTCTAACAACAAATTGCAGTGGTGTCTCGTCAGGGTGAGCAAGGTAAGCAGTCTGTGCTTGCCCAAGGTTTCCTGACAATTATCCTTGTGTAACAAATGTTGACTTCAAACTTATATTTGTTCGAAGGTAATTTTGTCTCGTGATGTCAGATGTAATGTTCTATCAATTTTACGCAGGAGCAAAAAGTAACTTGCTTCCTAACAAAACCAAGGTGTTTGGAAGCGATGCCAGTTATGTGAGCGATTGGAGGGATGGCAGGTTACGAAGGTCATGAAGAGAAGAATTGCTAGCCTGCCTTGTAAGCCTTCAAAGCTAACGGTGTGTCTCTGTAAAAGTTATGATCATGTTTCCATGCGTACTACTGCATACGTACAACGTAATATTCTATGAGCATAACCTAAAAAAAAAAAAAAATTACAATATTATCAACCTGGTCCACGGTCGTAGAAGAACAGGTCTGGACACTCGCCTAGATATTTGACCCCTTGTTGTTTGGCTGTAGTTCACCAAGTTACCGAGAATATTGTGTTTTATTGGCGCTGATGTTAGGGCGGTCGGACTAAACTCCGCCCACTTGCATTTGAAGCGACTGCTACTGGGGCACTGTAAGGCAACATAACTCATTGTTAAAATTATTATACTGCATTGCTGGGAGTACTATTAAGCACTGTTCAACTGTGAATATTTATATTTGAATTCTGCAATATTTATTAAAAAGTTTACATTCATTTTCACAAAAAAATTAACTAACAGTGTTGTAGTGAAATAGGTTTATTTACCTATGTTTTACTCACAAATACATTCCCATAGTTAAGTGATAAATTGTTGTGTCAAAACGTATTGGAGAGCTACACACTTACCTCATAAAAAATAGAAATCAATTATTGGAGGCTTTTAAAAATGAACTATAGTGAACTTATGCAATTGCAAGGACCAGAGTTTAATATCGTTGTCGCTCTGGTGGAATATTTCTCAAGACTGTGACCATCTGCAACGCTTCCACAGATATTTGTCACTCTTTTCAGAAACGGTGAAATACAAGGCAACTTGAAAGTATGCCTTCGTGCTGTGAGATTCGACCCTACACAGGGCTATTCTTTATGTTTACACGAACACAAGACATTAATTAAATTAAGCGTCACATGCGAGTTTCGATGGAAGATAATTTATTGAGATAACTTCATCTCAACTCATGTTGGGGCCGCGGTGGCAGAATGGTCAGACCATTCGCCTCCCACCAAGGCGATCCGGGTTCGATTCCCGGCGGGGTCGGTCCTCGCATGTGGGGATCGGGCCGGACGATTCTGCTGGTTGGCGGGATTTCTTGGGGATCTTCCGTTTCCCTCGCCCTTACATTCCGGCGCTGCTCCACACTCACCTCATGCCACCTCTTACATCGACCTCGATGTTGAGCGCTGACCAAAATATCTCACTCACTCAACTACTGTTCTGATAACAAATTCAAGCAGCTAACCGCACGCGCTTCGACCTAACTGAATGTAGATACGAAATGCTTAAGAAGGCGTGGTACATAATTCGACGCTAAAAACATCAATCTATAACTGTAGGTTTCTTGAAGCCAATTTGCGAAAATCAATCAATAGCAAGCCTAGACAATTTTAGCTAACGTTTTAAACAAAATTGTTTCCAGTGTTAACTTCTGAGACACAATCTCTGACGCCGGAACCTCGTGCATTTAACTGCAGCGCAAGAGATCACGTGTAACAAATTAGTAATTCGTGATAAATATTTGCTCATGAAGTTGACAAATACTATTATCTAGGATTGCCATTGGGTATTTTATCCATACCGACTTCGAAAAAAGCGTAGAAATCAATTGAAGTTTTCAGCGCTTATTTATCTACCACGCACTCTAAAGTTCTGGACAGATCTTCGAAAACGAATTCCTGCAGCAAGACATGTTACGAATAAAGCAATCACCTCCAGTGCAAGGATCTTCTCGTGACGAGATCTTACGAGAACTTGACGATCACACATACAACCAGGAAGAAGTGTTGAATTGTTCACAAACATTAAAAAAAATAATTATGCATTGTCTTTTTTTAAGTACAGTACATAACATTAAAGTTCATATTCTTACACACGTGGATTAAACAAATAGTGAATTACTAGCCTTTGAATAACATACCACATAGGAAATTACGAAAGAAACTTGGAACACGCGCGGTTTTCTGTGTTATGCTACAACTTCAACCTTATCATGCGCTACGTTTGGTGAAGGGGAAAATCGGTCAAAATCGGCATAAAATGCATATCCTCACTGTTGTATAAATATAGCTAGAGCATAAAACCTTACAATTTTACGGAATAGTGCAAATCAAATTTATGTTTACGGAGTCGTTTAAATCATCAATAATAAGTTAATTGATAATATATAAATACAGTGGTTACAACCAATAAGTGATTATATTTGTCAAGGGTTGAATTCAGACGAGGCTGTCTAAAATCAAGATAAACTAAAGTTTTATTAATTTTTGTTATATATTGCATGCCATTTTTATTCAGTTTGGTTAAGACAATAATATGATTTAATTTAGTGTTACATTTTAATTCCTCTTAAATAATAGTAATAAATTGACGATAAAATATATTAATTTTATTGGCCTAGGTTGCTATTGTTAAATGTGAATCTTGATATCGGTTTAAATTTTTACGATCAGTATGCAGTCACCAATGCAGATTTTTTATTTAACTAGGGCATAGCTTGATAGCCTTAGCCTTGGTACTTCAGGACTATAATCCAGGTAGCAAAATGTAAAGGAAATATCCACAAGACGTCGACCTCAACTTAACGTAAGCATAGGTGAATCCTGAAGGACTGTCACAGTATAACTGCATATGGTAATGGCAGAAGAGGCACTTCATCGCTTGCCTGTGGTGATGTACAAGATGTAGAGATGTGAGAAACGAGGTATCTTCACGGGGTCCCGCCGTAAAATTGTTACTTTCAAAGGAATTGTGGTTCCGCCATTAGTAGAGATATGCAAAATTCGCATTATTTTCTGACAGCTGACTAGACTCCAAGTGACTATAGGCTCGTTTGACGTCTCCCGTTGGCCGATATTGTCGTGACTTGCCGCGGAAAATACTTGCACGCTAGAGAGGCCAAGCTCTGTAAAGATGTAACACACGTAAATGACAACACATAAAAGTTCGTGGCCAACTGAACCGCAGATTATGCCCTGTTATGCATAGAAAAGTGAAGTTTAGTCTGCTCCAATTGATAACGCGAAATTTGCATGTCTCTAGCAATTAGCCTCCACATCAGCGTCATATTTCGGCCTATATGTCACGTCTTCAGTGTTCAGTCGATGAAACACACAAAATTTGATAAGTTGTCCATCATTATTGCCTTATCACATTTATTTTGTCTATATATTTCGTCTTTGGTATTTGACCTTCAATCGTGGTGTGTATATGGTGATAGGGAAATATTTCAAATTCCCTTTAAAATATCGTTCTACTAACATATAATGTGGTGGTACTACAACTGTTCCTACAACGTGGTAACAGGAAAATCTATGCGTGTGTGTGTCCGCGCGCGTTTCTGTGTTTGTGTGTGTTTGTCTGTGTGTGTTTGTGTTTGTTTGTGTGTGTATGTGTTTGTGTGTATGTATATATAGCCATTAGCTGACAGGTTTCTTATTTTACGTTGCATAATTTATTTTTAAGTATAATCATACACCATGTGTTAATAAGTCTTTAATATCTGTGTTTCTGGATTTGTGAATTCAGGTAGGCTACTGTCACATCACGGACAGCGGTCGTATGTTACCAAAATTGTCTTGAGTTCTGTTATTCTCTTACGCTTGAGCTTACAAAGAGCCTTTACACGAGTCTAAACTTATGATTGCACATTCATCGTCGGGATTCGAACCCTTGACCTACCGCACCGTAAACCAACGCCTAATCGACTACGATACGGAGGTCGGCATGAATGTTCTGGAACTTGAGGTTAAAGTTGACAGATCGATAAGAATGTATGAGTTTATGAACATCACCATGATTTGTTGCTGAAACCTGTATAAACATTTAACGTGTAACCCAGGAAGACAATAAGAATACTGATCGTAAAGAAAAGAATTTGTGTATTGGATGTGATATGACAGATGCGACTCGAAGGAAGCTACGCAAACAAAAGACTCGTCAGCTAATCAGCGTGGAAGTTTCTGTGACGTCAGCGCGTCAAAGCTGAAAAAAGGAATTTAGTTTTGTGGCCAAATGTTAATGAAACTGCTTAGTTGGTTGTAAACTGCGTTCATTTAGTTCACATCAGACGTTTATTTATTATTGTAAGCAATTCATAACCTTTTTAAGCACACGTGTAGTTGTGACTTTAATCTTCACACGTAGGGTGCCAAAAATATATTGCAATAAAACGGAAAACTATTGATATACAGTCAACTTAAATGATTTTCGTACAAAGTGTTCGCAATAACGAGAATTTGTAGTGTCGCACCGCATCCTTCGCGTCGCGTTCGGCACGCTATTCTGATTCCAGCATGATGATGTTCATAATATAATGTTCACTACTACATTTAACTATTCATAATACTAAACAAAACTGACTAATGAAATTCAGTACTTCAACCAGTTATTGTTTTTTCATTTTTTTTTATTCTGAAAAATATCAATTTTTAATTTAAAATCAGTTCTTTTTTAAATACAAAATAATCTATGCGATTTTTATACATGTCTTGGCGTAGTCGAGACTCTGTCCTTCAGAGTGAATTATTTCATCTTAGTAAGTCTGTTTTTCCTTCTAGCAAAAACACAGTTTTATGAAAATTTGAACTTTAGCATGACGTTTTCAAGGCAATAAAAATAGTCACAGTGTATGTGTACAAAACAAAGCATATCTCGTATATCTCGTACAAATACAAGAATTATTAAAACAATTAACATTTTCGGTGAACTCCCTCCCCTAAATTTCTAAAGGACGCCCTAAAGAAAGCCTTATGAATATGGCAACAATAACAATATTGCGGAGTAGTTACGCAGTGCGATCAACCATTACTGTTTGAATATTGAAAAATTAGGTTATGGTTGCACAAGCCATGGCCATATTACACAAGTTATTATGAAATAAAACATTTTTCAGGTTGTCAGTATAGCGCACGGCCGTAGAAGAACAGGTCTGGACACTCGCCTGGAAACTTGACCCCCTTGTTGTTTGCCTGCAGTTCACCAAGTTACCGACAATGTTATACTTTTTGGCGCTGTAATCCGGATGGTCGGGTTCAAACTCCGCCCAATTCCCTCCCACTAAGATAAACAATTTATCAAAACGTATCTTTTATCAATTTACGGAATACTTCTTTCGCTCACAAACCTAAAGCATGGCTCCAGCGAACTTTATTAACTTTATAATGTTAACGGTGGAAAAAAAAGTGGGCGGAGTTTGAGCCCGATCGCCCTAACTGCAGCACCAATAACGTATAGCATTATCGTGAACTTGGTGAACTACAGCCAAACAACAAGGGGGTCAAGCAAAATACATTGGTAGATAGGCGAGGGTCCAGACCTGTTCTTCTACGAACATGGTATAGCTGACAATCACCTCCCCTTACGTCTCAAATCCTTGCACCCCTCGCCATAGAACATACGCCACGCTTCATCTGTATGTTTGATTGAGCGTTCTCTGAACTTTGGAAAGTCACCTTCACTCAAGTGCTATGTTGTTTTTTTAAATATTACTTCTGTAAAAACCCAAAGATTGCAAACAAAACGAGGTCAAAACCGGCACTTCACTAAGACTATTTTCCCAGGGCATTATCAGTTTATTGTTTGCTATCTGTTCATCTTGTAGCCTTTCAAGATGTACCAACAAAGGCCAAGAAATTAAATATACATGCTTTCCAACTAGTTGACAGTACAAGAAATTCTAGTTCTTGCTGCTAAACCACTTTATTTACCTTTTCTTTATGCGTAAGATTTCTGCTATTCCTAGATTATTTTCTTCTACAACGATTATATGACGTGCAGTACAGTTGTGGTCTTTCTTGGTTTTTGAAGAATTATTTATTTAAAAACGAAATAATGTCAAGTAATGTAAATGTTAATGAAAATTTATAAAAATCCGTTATACTATGAAACATCATACAGTGCAAAACAATACTTTCCTTAAAATTAATGTCATAAAATATATATTTTGAACTTTATCACGTGATTGTTACTAAAGATCTTTACTATTTAATTTTAAAAAAAGAAGTAAAATTAATGTAGCCATAACAGAGTACAAATTGCTTACGAATGGCACAAAGGTACAGTATTTTAGCAAAACAAACCCAAGTTTTTTGGCATTCAGCAGCAGATTATAGACTGTTGCATTTGGTCAAAATAGCTCTATTTTTATCGTAATTTTATATGGAAAAAAAAATATCTTATGAGATCACTTTCCTGTCCGTATGTCTGTTGTGTTTGTGTGTGCGCACCTACCTGAGTCTGTATGTGTCCGTATCTATGTGTGTCACCCATAAAACCATTTGAACCCGAAGACCTAACTTCACAAAACTACGTACGCATATAAATAGTTCTTTGTACCGTTGCCTGACTTTTATGATTCTTATTCATATCTACTGCTCATTTGAAAATGGTGGCCAATTCAACAATTATTGGCACGTGTCATATCTTGAGAACCGTGCGATCGATATATTTAACATTTTAATAGTTTATTATACAAACAATGCATTTGGAAGAGTATATAATTATGTATCCGAAATTTTGGAAGATAACGTGACATTAAAAAAAAGTATTTGTAAAATTTCAGGAACTGCTAACCCGATTGCTACCAGATTTTATGTTAAGAAAATCCATTATTATTTAATTTTTACGGAATATTAATTTTGTAGACCCACAATTTTGAACGACAACAGCACAACGTGAATAGAATAATTTTTTGACATATTGATAGAACTATTTGACCAGTTGTAAACAAACTCCATGTTATGACAGATCATCCTTCATGCTTTGATTTAAATATGTTTATTGTTGCATGCCGGCCATTCTGTAAGTAAGATAGTAAGTAAAAAATAACTAAGTTAGCAATTTTATTTCATACTTGTGTTCGCAATGCGTTCCAATGTCCTTTATTCTAATTTTTCACTTACTTTTTCGGATGCCTAATTCTGCCCCTTACGCCGTTTTGCATCACCCCTTCCGCCCGTATAATTTTTGGCAGAAACCTACGTGGACGCGCGTACAACTCACCAAGTTTCATCGCAGTAGGATGAATGGTACAGGAATGCACAGAGGACGAACAAACAAACGTTTAATTATTAGATTTGGATATTTACTGCACCGATTGCAACCGACGTTTAAATTTTTAATTATTTAAGTCTAAACTTTGACTTTAGTAAGGTATTTTGTTGTTCGACTGCCATTTTCATCTATATCACGACACGAAAGAAATAAAAATGCTTAACTGACTGCAACAAGATTTTGTATTTTGACGATGATTCGCCATTCACATTTTCAATTTTTATTAATTTATGTATATAAATTTGCCGGACGATGCCGCTGGTCGGCGGGTTTTCTCGGGGATCTCCCGTTTCCCCCGCCCATTCATTCCGGCGCTGCTCCATACTCACCTTATGTCACCCTTCCCCAGCGCTTAAGACCTCGATGTTAAGCACTGACCAAATTCTCTCACTCACTCATTCATGTATTGTAATTATTTAGTTATTGTAGGGCGACCAATTTAGAGCACAGCACATAATGAATAAATTTAGATTTTTGAGATATTTCGAGAACTTCTACACCAACTGTAAACAAATTTTTAAAGATTTTCGTCCAGGTTTTAGTTGAGAATTCCAAATTTAAGACCTACATATTTTGTAAAATTTCGGGTATCGCTTGATCGATTGAAATCAAGCGTTTGTATTTTTTAAACTATATCGTCCAAGCTTTGATTTAAGTGGGATGTGTTGCAGTACATCTGCCATTTTGGAAGTTAACAAGACATGGATAAATAAATATTTTGTGGAGCCTATCGTATTTTGAGCATTACTTGGCTGCTGGTAAAATTTTAGGATAATTTTACCAACACTATTAAAGCAGGCTCATGAATTAGGCTTGTTCTGCTTATTTCTTGTTTCAAATAACAATAATAATGATTACGAAAGTAATAATAATAGCTTTCGTACAAATTGTTAAAATAATCTAATTATAAATGTCATGTAAAGTCGATAAAGTGCACACTAGACATATTTATTGACAATCCATTTAGAAAGTGAGAACTATAGTGGTGCCCATTAAAAGTAAGTAAGGTGATGTTAAAAAGTTAGACGTTACAAAACTCATTTGATTAGATACAATGTACTGAATATTAAAAATTATCGAGAATGACTTGCATGAAGTTGTTTACAATATTGGACGTACGCCATTGCCATACTCTTCATACACTCCCATTGCATAAAACATTCAAAGTCATAATGACTTGCATGTCAAGAACACAACCATTAATTTATCGTAAAAGTAAAGTTACCAAATAAAGTATATACAGATAATTAACTTCTTGTTTCTGAGGAAACATTTAAAAAGTATAAAAGAAACACAGTAGCTTTGAGTCTTACAAGAACTTTGCAGCTCCCACATAAATGTGCTGAAAGAAACCCAGGCAATACACACGCGAGAGATTCAAACTATTGAGTTATTAAATATTTAAAATTTGTAAAAGGTTTCACCACATAAGAAACTAACTGAATTTCTGATACAACAGAAGAGATAGAAAATTTCCCGGTAAAAACAAATAGTAAAATACGTGTGTTGGAAATTAGTTTGATTGAAGTTCAGGCCTAGTTTCTGACAAAATAATAATAATAATAATAAACGTATTTATTTGTTTCTCCTTTCTCCGTGATTTCCCAGCACAAACATTTCGACAGCTCCTGTAAGCACAGTTTATCAGTGACATTCGTTTGTTATTTTGGCACATATCCGATAAGAGACTATTTAGATATGACCTTCTAAATTCTAGAGAGCGTTCAAAAAAGTAAGTCACTGGGTAAAATTTTAGATAAATATTTTAAGATTGTTTTGCAAACCTCCTACTCACTGAGGTTCAGTACTGCTTCAGAAACAAACCTTAATGTTGACTAATGTAACCCAATACTACTTAACGTTGTCATGCCTTAAAAAAAACATGACCAGTTATGGTAAGATGTATATCAAATCGGAACACGAAAAAAAACTCGCCAAATCGGACCAGATGTGCCAAATTTGAGCAAATGTTACATAACGTGACTTAATTAACACTGAATAATATAACTGAATAATTCCAAGTATGATAAATATTGCAAAATACGACCGAACTTGGTTGAATGTGTTTAATCACAACTATCGGACCAGAAATGTTTGAGGATGAGAGAACAAATAATGTTTGTATTATTTTTATTGGTCTTTACGTCCCGTCGACAGCGAGGTGATTAGAGACGGTTACACTTCTTTACACAAGGACAGGAAGTATGATAGGAGTTGGCCATGGCGTATGTTAAGGAAGCATTTTAGCATTCGAGTGGAGCGGTTTTGGGAAACCCTGGAAAACCGAAATCAGGATGGCCGGAGCCGACGATCGAACCCGAGTCCTCCGAATTGCGAGTCCAACGTCTCACCGTTGCGCCCTCTTGCTCGTTACAGAAATGTTGGTTCGCTTTAGTGCTCTTCAAGGATGGGACTTGAAAAAATAATGTTGCAGAATACTTCCTTAAATTGATTTTCCATAAAATACGATCAAAATTCAAATTTGAGCAAATTCATGTACAATAATAGCACAATTTTAACGTATAATAGGTAATTAATAAAAATCCCTAAATTTATTATCTTAACTCTCCTTTCTCTTACACACACACACTCTCTCTCTCTCTCTCTCTCTCTCTCTCTCTGTGTGTGTGTGTAAATAATGTCATCAAGATATCAGTCCTTGCTTCTTCTCACTATGATTGAACAAGAACGACGAAATATCCAAAGGAAAAATGTCACTCAAATGCCAGGATAAGCCGAGAATAATCTTCTAAGCAAGCATCACCACACTTGTATTGCTCCTGGACCCATACATATCTAACCTGTCCTAGAGTTGAAGACATTCTTCTCAACACACCTACCACGATGATGGCAGTACTCATTGGTTGACACTTATACCCCACATCGGGAATTTCTCTTCTGGAACCTTACATAAATGATTAAATTTCGACATACTCCCGAAAACTGTTTAAAATTCTCAAAGAAAAGGTCTGGTTTATATAGGCATGAAGCACGCGTCTCGTCCCTACAGATCGAAACATTCGCAGTCAACGACTAAGTATTTTAACGCTTCCCTTAAATACGTATTATATCACGGGCATATTCTCTCCTCCCGTCGGTCTTCTTCCGAGGGTTAACCGCATCATTCCAGTACCCAGTCACTGAGCCGAAGAACGACAGCCGCCACCATCGAATTCTCGTATGCCATCCCAAGTCTTGCTGTAACGATATCGGGGACATATAGACTAGTTGCACGTCAACGGGGCACGTGTAACTGTTCTGGCCAGGCTCCAGAACCGTATTTAAGTCTAGAAGTAATAGGCCAGTAAAATTAGACCAAAAAAGGGGGCTACCTGGAAGTGATTTCCGGAAAGCTGGAAATCATCTTAAAACATTTATTTGGTGTTGAAAACATATAATCTCAGTTCGCACCCCACAGATGGTGTGCATACCTTTTGGAAGCCAAAAAACCTTGATATTTCGTGATTTTTTCACACTTTTTTTCGATTTTTGATTACAACTTCTAAACCGTACTTCCTACAGGAAATTCCAATCTTACCAAAATTAAATAACATTAAATTTTGTATCGAATAGGTACCTCAACTTTAAAATTCGGTCAATTTAAATGGTGTTAATCGACGGCCAAAAACGACTGTTTTTTTTTTTTTTTTTTTTTTTTTTTTTTTTTTTTTTTTTTTTTTTTTTTTTTTTTTTTTTTTTTTTTTTTTTTTTTTTTTTTTTTTTTTTTTTTTTTTTTTTTTTTTTTTTTTTCATTTTCGCGAAAACTGACTATTCATCGACTTTAAGTCGTCTGTAGCATCCAAACAAATGCTTGAATAAAATAATTTTTTGAATAAAAGTTGAAGGCAACTTAATTGTTCGTTTAGGAAGATAAAAATGTGCAATATTCCGTATGTATCTCATCATCTTCCATCTGTACTTTTATAGATAGTTAACACTTATGTCAATCATTGCGTTTTTTTTTAATATTGTTTCTAAATTATTAAATTACTATCAACCCCACAGCAAAAAGTAAGCTCTATTAGTAAGAAAAAAAATAATCAGGTAGGAATAATAGAATTAATTTCAATTTTGTGATTTCATCTGGACTGCTTTATCCTTTTTTCACAGATCCAGTGTGGCCAGATAGCAACCATTCCTAACAAAGAGACCCCAGCCTGGTAGGCCCCTCACCCAACAGCCTTGGCAGGTTCCTATCTCAGTTGAAGTTGTTACTTCCAAGTGTCGACTGGTGCTCCTGTTCCGTGCTGATTGTTAACTGTGCGTTAGTTTTTAGAACTGTTGTTTAATCGTGTTAGTATCGAAGTGTTCTACATTTGTTTTGGTATTAAGTGTCTTGAAGTTATGCGACGTTCTCCTCATACACAAAATGAATAATGATAATTGATTCGTGTGTGAAAGAGGCCTGTTTGTCGAAGCTGCTACGACAGTGAAAGACCGAGGCATAGCGTCGTTGATAAACTGCAGCTACAGGATATGATGAATCTTGAGTCATTGCTGACAACGGATGAGTTTAACCATTTTGTGACTCAAGGTTTCTTCACTGTCAGAAGATCAGAGAAACATTGGTCTGGAATATGGACAGACGTAGCAATTGAGCAGGTGGTTATGAGGATCATGAAGACCAGAGGTGGAGGCCTGACTCATGGACGAGGTATAACTGACAGTACTATCATGAAATGGATTGCATATCTATGCCTCTCATCATGGAAATTTCAATGCAATTCGAAGATTTTTGCGGCTTCACATATGCATTATCAGAACAGAATGTCGATGCCAGGTTGACAAGAGTTTCGAGAGACAACAAAGATGTGGCACTGTTGCGTAATTGGTTTGAATCACCTGACCCCTTTCCATTTGGTGAGTTTCTGATGTGTATCAGCACTGGAGTGACTGATGATGATAACATCAACTGCCACAGAGCACTGGAAAAGGGAAATGAAAGTATCCAGAAAATTGTAGGGCATAACTTCAATGATGTTAAGTTCCATAGAAAAGATCGAGTGATTCCTCTGAAATCCTTCACATCTAACGTCAGAATCCTCAATGAAAACATTCCCGTGAACTCAGATACCATATTCCGACGAATAGCATTCTTGAAAAAGTCAAATGAGCAGCTGAAGCCTTATTTTGAATATGAGTTGGCACCATTCCCGCTTTCCATGGTCAATGATACAGGGCTGCGGAAATCCAAGAAGTCGGTGTTCTACGACTTATTTACTCCTGTGACTGAAGCACTCGACCTCTCCCAAGTGTCTTTGTGATTGACGGTGGATTTCTTATCCACAAAGTATATCATCCACTATCCTGGAAAGGTATGTAGACTACTTAAAGTTTTACTACAAGCCTGAAATGAGGACAATATTTTTCATGGATATCCCGAACATGCCGAAGCCAAAAGCACAAAAACTGCAGAACGGCTTCGCCGCCAGAACAATCTTTCTGCCTCCACCGTAGTCTTCACTGAAACAATGACATATACAATGCCGAAAGAGAGATTTCTGTCAAATGAAAAAAATAAAGGACCCCTTATTGGCATGGTGAGAACAAAACTTACATCCGAGATTTTCACAGTAAGCCAAGCTATTGAAAATGCAGGCATCCTCGTTGTTACAGAAGCCATAACAAAATCATTTCAGTTTTCCAAGGTCGTTATTGTTGGAGAAGACACCGACCTCCTCATACTTCTCACTACATTGGCACCAACTTCTTCAACATTTTCCTGATGAAACCAGGGAAGGGCACCTCGTCCAACCAGTTGTTTTTCCCAAGACTGCTGAAACGGTCAAATACCATCAAAGAGTACCTTCTCTTCCTCCATGCCATGAGTGGATGTGACACCACATCATAATTTTTTCGGCAGGTAAATATGAAGTTTGTTAAAGCCCTGGAGGACAACACAGATTTGCAGGAAGCTGCGAAAACTTTCCAAGCCCCAGATATGTCGCAGGATGAGGTTGCCAGAGCTGGTGAGCATTTCCTGGCTGCTGTTTATTCGCCGAACGACAGGCACAACTCATTGGATGTACTTCGGTAAAATACATTCACCAAGACTCTGGTAAAGGCTGCATTCTACCTGGCTGCTCTGCCCCCTACAACCACTGTAGCACGACAACACTCCCTGAGGGTGTACTACTAGGTTCAAGTGTGGAAAGGGAGAGAGCAGTTAGACCCCCTCAGTTGGGGTTGGAAAAGTTCAACACATGGTCTTCTCCCCATAACCACAACAAAAGAACCTGCTCCCAACGAGGTGTTGCTCTCCATCTCGTGCCGGTGTGTCTTGGGGTGCATGGGAAGGTGCTCCTGCAGGAAGGCCGCATTAAAATGCTCTACCATATGCCTGAATTACAAGGGGCAGGCATGCTCCAACGCCGCCATTGAAAAGGAGGGAATTGTGAGTAGCTCACTAAATTTTGACGCAGAAGAAGAAGGTAATGACACATGTTTGGAGGAAGATGACGGGAAATCCAGCGCGCTTTTGGAGGCGGAGAAAGACGATGATCCCAACGCCATGACATGGTTATTGAAATGTGAAAGTCCATTTCTTAGTGAGGGGAACCCATCAATGTCGAAAAGACAGCGCACCTGAGACATTTGTTGCATATTATTAATTTGTGAGTACCTACATTTACGTCTTATATTACAAATTTAAGAAGGTAGTGTAAAATAAACTGTTTTCACAAAACGTAAAATTACAATACAAGAAATTGTGTGAGTGGCCAAGGCAGTTGGATTTCTCACCATGATAGTTTTTCGAATTTTCCAAATATAAACACTCAAATTGGTCAAATTTTAAAATTGAGATGTTCTCTAAACGCCTAATTAAGTTGCAATTAACTTTTATTCAATAATTTTTTAAAATTGAATCATACGTTTGGATGCTACTGACAACTGAAAGTAGATGAATAGTCGGTTTTAGCGAATATGAAAAAAAAAAAAAAAGTCGTTTTTGGCAGTCGATTACCAACTTATAAATTGATCGAATTTTACAGTTGAGGCACTCAATCTATACAGAATTTAATGCTCTTTAATTTTGGTAAGACTAGAGTTTCGTGTAGGAAGCTCATTTCAGAAGTTATAATCGAAAAACCTAAAAAAAAAAAGTCCGAAAAAAAACGAAAATTTCGAGGTTTTTTGGCTCTCAAAAGTTATGCACACCATCTGTGGGGGTGCAAACTGAGATTATATGTTTTCAACACCAAATAAATGTTTTAAGATGATTTCCAGCTTTCCGGAAATCACTTCCAGGTCCGATCCCTATTTTACCTGCCTATAAGTTGTTGCCATAATTAATAAATTAAGAGTCGATGCAGGCCTATAGACAGGTAGTGAAGCTCCCAGAAACCATATGGACTGGCATGATTTAGTTTCGTATTATCTGGCCAATGAAGAAAATGCTGTTGGCAAGTGACTCAGTAAAATTGTAGCGTTTTAGTGGTAAGTTCCCTACGGTCGTTAGTGCCAGCCACATATAACTATCATTGCATCGTGCGGTCGTTTGTGGAGTGATAACTGCAAGTTAACAACACTGTTCTGGTGCCATATGTAGGCCTATCGAGCTAAAAGGTTCGATCAAAACAAAGGCTGACCATAGTGTCACGTTTTAAGCTAAAAATATAACCAAGTATGCAGTAAGCCAGTAATTTTTAAACATGTTTTTTAAGTATTTATTTCGATTTATCTTTGATTTTTTAAATTTTAAATTTTGGTTTTGTATAATCATTGAATTCTTTAAAAATTTAATTTGGAGTTGTGCTTTTTCTGCTATTTAGATATCCTAGAGCCTCGTCCTTAGGAGCATCTGAATTTCTGACGACAGCGGGGGTCAAACACTACCTTCCAGAGTGAACTTGTATTTCTTGCTTTGACGAGATGGAAAAGTTTTACTTTACTGGTAAATACCGGCGGCAGTGCACTCAAGTTACCATCGGCCGCTATACAGTACGCCCTTGTCCTATAATCTGTACAGTGTAAGTTTGTCTAATTTTGACATTACTCTTCTGAGAAGAGCGTCTTAAACTGGATTGCAGAGAACCTGTTTTTTTTTTTTTTTTTTTTTCAGGAAGTCGGGTTGGTTTAAGTGTCAGCACAATGGAGTTGCCAAAACAATTTTCTCAGAAGAGAAATGTCAAAATCAGGCAAACTCGTACTGTTCAGACTATATCAGAGAGAGGATTGCGTGCGCAACATATCTCGAAGCTCTTCGAACAGCTTACAATAATTTATCACAAGCTACATGACAGCGACTACACAGTGCGTCTTCTACCAAGTAACAAGCATATAGGTTGAAGTTGTCATGTTCAGAGAGAAGCTGCACACGGTAGTGGTCCAGGGAAAAATTCGGTTGTTGTCCCCTTATCGAAGGCAGCCTTTCTACATTGCCATATATCAAGAGTGTTCTCTCGTCCAAGTTGCTCAGTCTCAGGTTACAGCGTATCTCTTCGAGAGTTCCTCTTCCGCTGACGAGCTTATCGAGAGATGCCACTCCAGACAGAACCTGTAGAGCATCTGTAGACTCTACGATATTCTCCATAGCATAGCAGTTCGTAGCGCACTCACTGGGTCCCGCTTATATAATGCGAAGGTACCGTACGTCATTACAGGGAGGAAGGCCTCTTTTTACAGAGGCACACTGAAAAAAATACTTATTAGTCACTGCAAAATATTTTGTTTAAATGGACCTTACCAAATTGTATTGTAGTAACCGCAAAAAATTTTTGCTGTTCCCAATAGAGTTTTGTAGTGACTAAATAAAAGTTTGTAACAACTACAAATTTATTTTGTGAGGTCCATATTGACAAAACATTTTGTAGCCACCACAAAACAGTTTTTTTTTCTGTGCAACAATGTCTGAAATTTCAAGCCCCCGTGATTCGGTGCCATTCCTTTCAGCTTGTAAAAGAGTATCCAAGCCTTTTTAGCGACATACTTCACGTGGTCAGTGTGTAATTTCCGAGCGTCCTGAAGAATTCTTGAATACTAGAAGGTCTTGATGAACTCCGAGCGGCAGTGATTCAAAATCATTTGTAGAGTGATGATTACAGGCCCCATGGAACGCCCCCTTTAGCACCACGCACTTAGTCTTTGCAATATAGAAATCAACATAGCGGAAAGACATTTTTAGCTATAAAACGCATGTTTCTAACCCACTTCAACAATGATGAACGCCCATATAGGAGGGTTCTTTTATACAGAATAACCATGAAAAATTCATAATGTGTTTAAACATTTTAAAGTTGTTACTTATTAACGCCACCGCTGTGTGATTGTATTCTGTTTGAGAAGGGAGGTTGTGGGGATTATGGCTTAGCACACTGTGATGTTTTGTACTGCAAGCAATAAAATCGAACAACCGTGTCGAACTTCAGCCTGAGACCTGAGAAATCTGGCAATACTGGTTACGGATCAAAGACAGCAAATGTAAAAAACTATTATTTACATAACTCAAATCAATATAAAGAAAACAGCCTATAACAAGTGTGGTGATAAGATATTGTCACTTCAATTTCTTGTAGAAGGCACAGATAGAAATAAGTGTAGTTTTTATAGACGTGTCTTATCTCGTAAAATCCCGCACACGATTGTTTCTTCGCGACCTTCGAATCGTTGTTGTTTAATACACATTATCTCTCACATGTTGTTGGAAATGGCCGCCTACGAACCAGTTCCAAGGCCGTTCTTGCTTGTTCACTTGTTTCATCGCCTCGATGCGCATTCCGCTCAGCGACTCACCTGGTTGTGAATTCAATCAGAGGTCGTGTGCTGGTTTGATGCGCTAGTAAGCTACTTGTCTAAATAAAGTGTTAACGTTTCTATATTGAATAGGAGTTGCTCTGGTATCATTCATTTGTATCCATTTTCACTTCCAAAAATATAGTCCGTAGAGTTTAATTGAGAACTTTAAGAGCACTGGCGCATGGAAAACAGAAAGAATGTCAAATTGTTCTTTAGTGTCTGGAAGAGTGGTCACTATAGTTAGCTGCTTCAAGTTGCAAACCTTGACAACAAATTTGGTATTTGCAGCTTTATTCTGACACATTACTCGACTCATTTAAACACTAGTCCATTGTAGCTAGTTAGTGGTGACTCTTAGCTGTGTAAACTATAAACTTGGGAACAAATTTCGTGAGAAGATTTTTTTTTCTCTGTAGTGCGTTATTTTAAAATAGCAAACATTTTTATGTTGGAAAACCACATTTTATGGTTTTAAAAATTCGTAAAATGAGTTATAACTTCAAAATAGCATACCAGACACACTTATTTTTTTTAGTAAAAATGTAGCTTATAGTCTGACAAGCAGAAATCATACAACTTTCAAGTCTCTAAAGTAACACAATTACCTAGTTATAAATGACAATTGTGCACTGCTGTCTTTATTTTAAAGTATTTACCCAGCTACAAGCATTCTTGAAAACGTATCAACCTTTTTGATATTTCGTGCTCTAAATTTTAGTCTGCTTAACCTTTTTACATTGTTAGATAATAAATCACTCCCATAAAGTATTACGTTTGTTCGTTCAAATATAAGAAATAACATAAAATATATTATCTTCGAACAAATTTCTGATAATATGGGAGTAATTTTCTATCTAACAGTGTAAAATGGTGTAGTAGATTAACACTCAGAGCAATAAAGGTCACAAATATACAGGCGGTCCCATAAGTCATGAAATATAAGGGAAACGATTTTCGTATGTTTGCTGCAGACTGACCAATAAAATATGGATTTGAGAAAAGAGGAACGTATCCATGTCAGCTTCTTGTGCGGGAGAAGAAATTTGAGAGACGTAGCTGCAGAATTTAACAGCCAAAATGGTGGACACTTCGAACACATGTTGTAACTTTGTTTTTTCCCTGTGTTTCCTGTCTAATGGAACATCCTGTATATTTGCCTTCGAAAACTTTGTAGCGGGAAAAATAGTGATAACTGCAGACGGTCATGCACCATTCTCCTAAATACTTTGCGATGTGTGTCCGATATCCTTCATATACAAAACGTCGGATTCAGTGGCGGATCCAGCTTTAGGTTTTGGAGGTGGGGGGGAGGGAATTCCTATAAAGTAGCTTTACCGACACCTCGAGTCAAAGAATGGGGATACTGGGGGCCCACCCCCGGAAAAATAATGTAGTTTTTAAGGTGCAAAACGTGCCATTTAACACATTTTCTAAACAAAAAATTAATATACCACTTTAAAAATTTTACAGATAAACTAAACATAAAAGGTCAAAAGGGGAGGCCTCCTGCCCCCCCCCCCTTATATCCACGCCTGTACGAATTCAGGGCTTACGTCAGTGCAGTTAGAATGTCACCATCAGGAAAACTGATACGGACAACA
>PNEQ01040415.1:17500-25169 GCA_003012365.1 Medauroidea extradentata | reverse complement strand
CTTCAGCCTACATTGTAAGGATAGCCATGTTGAATATGTATGCCTGTAGCGTCCCCACGCTTACCCATCTTGTGTACAAGGCCGACCATTCCAAATATTGACTTGGATATTCAAATCAAAATTTTATTTCATACAATTTTTCGTCTACTAATTTTAAATGAGTTTGGTGTGCCTAATTTTTGCCAACGAGCTCAAACCCCGAGGTCATGTGTCAGAATATCATGTAAACCGACTGAGCAAACACACATACTTGAACTTAAATTTTAATTGTATCCCTAGCCGAGGAATTTTAATAGAACCTAGTATCAACTTTAACCAAACTCAAGATATCTTCTACTTTATAGTAAATTGTGTCTAAACTATGTGTTTAACCTAGGGTGAGAGATATTAGAATTTTTTTTTATTTATTTTCATTTTTTCAATAAACTGCTCTATCAATTGAGATGTGGTGCCTATGTTTTAATGACGAACCTACAAGAATCTACATTGTGGTAAGAAAAGGTATCTCATGCAAATAAAAATTATCTTACAAATTAATCCCTTCTCAACTCACCTTAGTCACCTACACACAGAAAGTCACACAGACATCATCATCATTAATAATAATATGTTAGAGTATCATTTCCGGAATGTCGAACCTTGATTTTCGATGATAAGCGAGGGGAAAACTTATGTCGAAAATTATGAAAATTCACTGCTTTGGCACACCATCATCCTTAAGTCGTAAAAATATTAAAAAAACACGGCTGCTTCCAGTAGTATTGATTAATGTAAACAAAAATTGTGGGGACGACAAAATGGTCGATGGATGTGACATAAAAAGTGGAGTCAACAAAAACCAATTACTTCATTACATTTAAGATTTTATGGAAGTTTTGCAATTTTTTATTAATATTTTGTGATTTTTGACAATTTTGGAAGTAAGAGATTAAGGTCAATGGTCTTCCAAGATGGCGGGTGAGTTTAGGTCATCCAAAATGGCAGCCACTGGGTACAAATACTTACTTTTCTTTACCATTTTATATTTTTTATAAAAAAATCGGTTGGATAAATTTGTTTTAAATTAACATATAATTTGTGACACGCCCTTAAGGACGCCACCACGATTTACTATATTTAATAGTCATCAGCGTCAACCAACCATCATAAATCAATATATATTGTAACTATGTCTTGCGACCACTCGGTCTCCTCGTCATTATATCAGGATCACATTGAAATATTTTTCATTAAGGTGCGACTACTATACCAAGAACAATACAGAAAAATAAAAAAATTACATAATGGGTATTTGTGAAAACAAAAGAAAGGAGCAGCGTCAGAGAATGTCTGGGGCTTCGCCTCACCCACGCTCAATTCACCCCCTAGCTGCTGGACAAGAAGGGAGGCGATCCAGTCAATAGTTTTGTAAGATGTAATTGTATTGTAGTTATGTATTAATTATGAAATCATGAAAAATTTTATGTAAATAGATGTAGATAGCAAAGAGAAATTAAGGAATTATTTAATAAATATGGTTCTGAACGGAATTGCTGTCCTCGAGAGGCGGAGCTATCTGTTGAAAGCTGAATTCTGAATGGCCCAAATCGAACCGAAGTTTGAGGGCCAGGTCACAGGGGTTTCAGAGCTAATAATTAGCCAAGCTAACCGTGGTAACGGTGGGACAGACATTTGTTCGTCGGCGAGTGACATAGTGGGCATCAGGACGCAGAAGTAGAGATAGACACAGTAGAGCTGCGAAGTATTGTGGGCCGAAGTGCAATTACCATCGTAGTTGTTCTGGGTGTCGGGCCACAGAAGTAGAGATAGACGCTGTCAAGACGCGGATTATTGTGGCCCGAAGTGCCATCATCATCGTCGTCGTTCTGTACGTCCGGACTAAGTAGTAGAGATAGATGCCTTCGAGCCGCGGAAAATTGTTTGCCGAAGTGCCATCATCATCGTTGTTGTTCTGGGCGTCGGGACGCAGTAGAAGAGATAGACGCTGTCGAGCCGCAAATTATTGGGGACCGAGGTGCCATCATCATCGTCGTTGTTCTGGGCGAAGGGAAGAAGTAGTAGAAATAGACGCTGTCGAGCCGCGGAGTATTGTGGGCCGAGTTGCCATCATCAACGTTGTTATACTGGGAGAAAAGAAGCAACAGAAGAGATAGACGCTGTCGAGCAGCGGAGTATTGTGGGCCGAGGTGACATCATCATCGTCGTCGTTCTGTACGTCGGGAGTAAGTAGTAGAGATAGACGCCGTCGAGCCGCGGAATATTGTTTGCCGATGTGCCATCATCATAGTTGTTCTGGGCGTCGGGACGAAGTAGAAGAGATAGACGCTGTCTAGCCGCAGATTATTGTGGGCCGAGGTGCTATCAGCATAGTCGTTGTCCTTGGCGAAGGGAAGAAGTAGTAGAGATAGACGCTGGCGAGCCGCGGAGTATTGTGTGCCGAGTTGCCATCATCATCGTTGTTGTTCTGGGAGTAGGGAAGCAATAGAAGAGATAGACGCTGTCGAACAGCGGAGTATTATGTGCCGAGGTGCCATCATCATCGTTGTTGTCCTGGGCGTAGGGACGCAGTAGTAGAGATAGATGCTGTCGAGCCGCGGATTATTGTGGGCCGAGGTGCCATCATCATCGTCGATGTTCTGAACGCAGGGAAGCAATAGAATAGATAGACGCTGTCGAGCAGCGGAGTATTATGGGCCGAGGTGCCATCATCATCGTTGTTGTCCTGGGCGTAGGGACGCAGTAGTAGAGATAGACGCCGTCGAGTCGAAAAATATTGTGGGCCAAGGTGCCATCAACATCGTCTTGTTATGGGCATAGAGACGCAGAAGTAGAGATAGACAACATCGAGCCGCGAAGTATTGTGGGCCGAGATGCCATCATTATCGTAGTTGTTCTGGGCATAGGGATGCAGTAGTAGAGATAGACGCTGTCGAGCCGCGGAGTATTGTGGGCTGAGGTTCCTTCATCATCGCATTTGTATAGGCATAGAGACGCAATGATAGAGATAGACGCCGTCGAGCTGCGAAATATTGTGGGAAGAGGTGCCGTCATCATCGTCGTTGTTATGGGCACAGGGTCGCAATAGAAGATATAGACGCTGTCGAGCAGGGAAGTATTGTGGGTCGAAGTGCCATCATCGTTTTCTTATGGGCATAGAGACGCAATAGTAGAGATAGACGCCATCGAGCTGCGAAATATTGTGGGCCGAGGTGCCATCATCATCGTCGTTGTTCTGGGCATAGGGATACAGTAGTAGAGATACACACCGTCGAGACGCGGATTATTGTGGGCGGAAGTACCATCATCATCGTCATTATTCTGGGCGTAGGGAAGAAGTAGTAGGGATAGAAGCTGTCGATCCGCGGAGTATTGTGGGCGAAAGTGCCATCACCATCTTTGTTGTTCTGGGTGTCGGGACACAGTAGTAGAGATAGGAGCTGTCGAGACGCGGATTATTGTAAGCCGAAGTGCCATCATCATCGTTGTTGTCCTAGGCGTAGTGACGCAATAGTAGAGATAGACGCTGTCGAGTCGCTGAGTATTGTGGGCCGAGTTGCCATCATCACCGTCGTTGTTATTGGCTGAGGGAGGCAGTATAATAAATAGACACCATCGAGCCGCGAAGTGTTGTGGGCCAAGGTGCCATAATCATCGTCGTTGTTATGGAAATAAAGGCACAATAGTAGAGATAGACACCATCGAGTTGCGAATTATTGTGGGCCGAGGTGATATCATCATCGTCGTTGTTCTGATCATAGGGACACAGTAGTAGAGATAGACGCCGTCGAGCCTAGAAATATTGTCGACCAAGGTGCAATCATCATCGTCTTGTTCTGGGCATAGAGACGCAGAAGTAGAGATATACACCATCGAACCGCGAAGTATTGTGGGCCGAGGTGCCATCATCATCGTCGATGTTCTGGACGTAGGAATGCAGTAGTAGGGACAGAATCCATCGTGCTGCGAAATATTGTGGGACGAGGTGCCATTATCATCGTCTTTAATCTGGGCGTAGAGTTGCAGTAGGAAAGATAGACGCCGTCGAGATGCGAATTATTCTAGTCTGAGGTGCCATTATCATCTTCGTTAATCAGGGCGTAGACACGCAGTAGTAGAGATAAATACCGTCGTGCTGCGAATTAATGTGGACCGAGGTGACATAATCATCGTCGATGTCCTGGGTGTAGGGACGCAGTAGTGGAGACAGACACCGTCGAGTCGCGAAATATTGTTGGCCAAGGTGCCGTCTTCATCGTCGTTGTTATGGGCATAGGGACGCAATAGTAGATATAGACGCTTTCGAGCAGCGAATTATTGTGGGACGAAGTGCCATCATCATCGTTTTGTTATGGGCATAGAGACGCAGTAGTAGAGATAGACGCCGTCGAGCTGTGAAGTATTGTGGGTCGTGGTGCCTTCATCATCGTCGTTGTTCTGGGCGTAGGGCCGCAGTAGTATAGATAGACGCCGTCGAGCGCGAAGTATTGTGGGCCGAGGTGCCATTATCATCGTCGTTAATATTGACGTAGTGACACAATAGTAGAGATAGACGCTGTCGAGCTGCGAAGTATTGTGGCCGTGGTGCCATTATCATCGACGTTGTTCGGGGCGTAGGGAAGCAGTGATAGAGATAGAGGCAGTCGAACCGCGAATTATTGTGGGGCGAGGTGCCATTATCATCGTTGTTAATCTGGGCGTAGGGACCCAATAGTAGAGATAGACGCAGTCGAGCCGCGAATCATTGTGGGCTGTAGTGCCATTATCATCATTGTCGTTGTTCAGGGCATAGGGACGCAGTCGTAGAGATAGATAAAGATGGAAGCCGTCAATCTGCGATTTATTGTGGCCCGAGGTGCCAGCATCATCATCGTTGTTTTGGGCGTAGGGACGCAGTAGTAGCTTTGAATATAAGGTAGTAGAGATAGACTCCATCGAGCCGCGAAATATTGTGGGCCGAGATGCAATCATCCTCGTCTTTGTCCTGGACAAACAGACGCAGTCTTAGTAATAGATAAAGATAGATGCTGTCAATCTGCGGAGTATTGTTTGCTGAGGTGTCATCATCATCATCATCATCGTCGTTGTTCTGGGTGTAGGGACGTAGATAGACGCCGTCGAGCCGCGAAGTATTGTGGGCCGAGATGCAATCATCCTCGTAGTTGTCCTGGGCGTAGGGACACAGTAGTAGAGATAGATGCAGTCGAGCCGGTAAGTATTGTGGGCCGAAGTGCTATCATCATCGTCGTTGTTCTGGGCATAGCGATGCAGTCGTAGAGATAGATAAAGATAGACGTGGTCAACCTGCGGTGTATTGTGGACCAAGGTGCCATCATTATCGTCGTTAATCTGGGTGTAGGGAAATAGTAGTAGTAGAGACAGACACCGTCGAGCAGCGAATTACTGTTAGTTCAGGTGCAATCATCACCGTCGTTGTTCTAGGCGTAGGGACACAGTAGTAGAAATAGAAGCCGTCGAGCCGCGAAGTATTGCGGGCCGAGGTACCATCATCATCGTCGTTGTTCTGGGCGTAGGGACGCAGTAGTAGAGATACACGCTGTCGATCCGCGGAGAATTGTGGGCCGAGGGTCCACCTTCATCGTGTTGTTCTGGGCGACGGGACACAGTAGTAGAGATAGACGCCGTCGAGCCGCGAAAGATTGTGGCCGAGGTGCCAGCATCATCGCTTTGTTATGGACGGTGGGACGCCGTAGTACATATAGAGGCCGTCGAGCCTCTGAAAATTGTGGCCGAGATGCCAGCCAGCATCATTGTCGTTGTTCTGGGTGTCGGGACGCCTTTGATACCAGATATCGTCAAGTCAGGAATTAAGTCGGGCCGAGACACCTGCGATTGGAAATTATGAGACCAGGCAGTTTATATTCTAAGTAGTCTTCGGGGTCTCCATGTACGCGACTGTTATCCTTAAGAGCCGTACCGACAATTCTGCAATAGTAACGTGCGTGGATTTTTTTGTATCTTCACCTCACTTAATCTTCATAAAAAGTTCAGAAACACATTTCGTATTAATAGATTTAAAGAAAGCATGTGACACTACGCAAAGACTAAGAATGAAGGAGGTACTTCAACAGGCTGGGATAAACGTGAACTATTGAAGCACTATTAACAATCTATACGCAAGTCCTGTTCAGTTAACTTGGCAAAGATATCTCTGAACCATATGAAACATCTAAAGGGTTATTGCTGGGGGGTTTTCTATCTCCAACTTTGTTTATGATCTACATTTAACATGTTTTCCGGAATTGGCAAGAAAATGCAACAAATCGTGATATCAATTGAAAACTCCTACTTCTTCACTTCATTATTCGCTGATGACCAGGTTGTAATTGCAACCAAATTATAAGACACGACGAGTTACGTAAATAGTAAGCTGTATGGAGAGCAGAAAACGGGAACTGTATATGAAATGACAGTCTGTCGGTTATGAAGGAATGAACTTGTCTATTGAAGGAAATACCGGACGGCGTAAAGGTGAAGCAAGTGATACCTACAAGAGGATATACCGTGTTACAATTTAAGGAGACCTGCTTTATAACCCGGAGGTAAAGGATATTAACAGTTAATAGGAAATGAAACTGCAGTCCTTAAAAGGTGTGTGTGACGCGAGAGTCAAGACTGGAACATGTAATTTATAAAAAATATGTGTAACTGGATGTAGGAAACGGCGATTGATGTAATATACTCGTTATTTTTTTCTGCTGGTGAATATATACTGACTGGATTAAGTTGCTTGGACATACTCCATTGCGAAATAAATGACTGTCAAAAGAAAACTAAAAATGAGACAAAAACATAAATAAGCAGAGTATGCTTTAGTCAACAGGATACATACACAACACAAAATTCTAAAAATGTATACATGTCAAATAAAACAAGAAACAACCAGGTAATAAATTAAATAACAAAAATTCACAAAGGAAACCTAAGTTGATATGTGACACAACGATGAGACGAGACTAAACAGAGTAGACATCAGACACGAACAGAAATACAACAAACAACACAACGATGAGATGTAATAAAACATAAAGATATCAGACACAAACAGAAAAAAACAACAAACGACACAAACGATGAGACGAAACAAAACACAGTAGTTTTCCAGACAGTCAGCCCGACTGTGTCGTCATGCATCCGAATTTAATCAGGAAGATGTCAGCTTTCCATTTGTAGTAGCTGTGAATTACCGTCACTTAACATGTTCATCAACACATCTAATTGTTGATTTGGGTATGGCTACATCCATGATTTACATTCCTCCATTTTTAGCTAACGGTTTCAACTGATTTACAAGTTTTGGCTAACCGTATATTGCTACTGGGGTCGTATTAGCAATAATTTTATTTTTCTAACATCATGTTAGTCTATTAGCAAGATATCTTCCTGAAACTTTATTTCCAACAATGAAATATTTTTAGCTTGTGAAATCGGTTCCGAAGAATTCTGGCCGCACCTATAGTCGACAATCGAATGTTCTGTAAAGTATCATTCTTCTGGCAGCTTGTCCACCTTCCGCATCCTATAAACCTCTTTCAAATGCCTGCCTGTTGAAAGCGCTTTCACTTTCGTTTTGAGTGTTAATGTGGCAACATAGCACCACTTTTCTGCCTGTGGATAGTACTGAAAGTGAGTATAGGAACATACCCCACCA
>PNEQ01040415.1:0-15000 GCA_003012365.1 Medauroidea extradentata | reverse complement strand
GAGCAGTACTATCACCTCCCAGAATATTGCCCTTTCTTCCCGGGGCATCGGGACATCATGTATGCTCTAGAAAAGCGATTACAATGTTGGTTCATAAATAATCCCACCTCGTAGCAAACACTACGTCATAACTTGTTCCTACCAACAAATCATTTTAAATGTGGGAATTACTTATGTTACAACAATTATCGTGTGACAGGTTATTCTAGATAAGTCTCAAATCCGCCGCCATCGCTATAAAAATACAATGAAAACCGCTGAACAGGCTTTCGAATCACCGTCTGACATTCACATGAAAGAGGATGGCTCTTCACAGACTGGCAGTCAACCAGCCACCGAAAGAAGTTTATAGTGGTGTTACAGCTGGAAAAACTTTCAGGGATTGGATGATAACCGAAAGCCGTGTATATAGATACATACCTTAATGTTGTCGTACATTTATCTTTTTAGTAAAAGCTTAAGAATTTGTGTGGTGCTATATACCTCACTAAACTATTAATACTGAGGAAGAAAGGCATATCACATACTGTATTTCCACACACGCACGCATTCACACGGGACTAATATTTGCAGTAGTGTTAATATTACTGTTTAATAACACACGATTTTTTTACATAATATACCAATATTATCAGAACAATTGAAACTGTTAATGTAATTATGTACAGTTTGAAAGTAATACAATACAGCTGGTTTGTTTGCCATAGGTTACTTACTAACAGACGACGGCTATGATGTGTGGCTGGGTAATACAAGGGGAAACTTCTACTCCAGGAAACATGTGTCAATGTCTACGAGCAACAGAACCTTCTGGGAATTCAGGTAACTTGTTACTTGCTATTCTGAATAAAACAGGAACCGTCGTTTCACCCTTTCGTATCTATAAAGAAACCAGTTATATGCTGAATTTGATGGTCATTTTGAAGTTTTTACAGTAGAAAACTGATTTTACACACTCTTCATCTAAACCAAAGAAAAAAAATATTATTTGAAATATTATGAAAAATATTCAGCAAATACTTCCCAAGCCGCAATTTGTCAAATTTCTGTGTATGCGTCGTATACTGTATCGAGTCCAAGATTGCAGCAGAAATAAACACTGCCCCAGGTGAGCTCTCGATCATTGGTTGCCTGGTTAGTTAACAGTGTCGTTGCGCCAGGAAATAGGTCCTATGCTAAATTGCTGTGTTTTAGTTCAGGATAGGGGATTTAATCGTTCAATTGCGTTTTTTTAATGCTTTGTAATATAATATCACTCTGTGCGCATGAAATAGGTCTACTATTCGTGCATGGAATGGACTAACTACGCCTTACGCGACGACGCCAACGTCCGTCGTGATTCCATTTCCTCCACAGCGAAGCGCGATTCCGTTTCTCCACTTGTCGCCAGTCGACAGCTCGCGAAACACGCGGAGGTGGTGCGACGGTTTGTTGCACAGCCAATGCCGTTCAAGCGCGCGAACAGGTGGAGTGACACAAGCTGCAATCTTGGAATGGATATTTTTATAGCAGTTACCCAGATTTAAGTTACATTTTATTACTTGTTTTGTAAGATTAGAAATTGGGAAGTGTTAAACAATACATACATCTGGAAGGAACATTAAAATAAATCCTTAAATAATATGTGGCAAAATGTATCCTGAACATCTTCTCTTCTTTACGCCTAAATACAAACGCTCGACGACTAAATATTCTACCGGGTTTATTTAAACAATTTTTATTAGTATAAACTAAATTTGTAAACTAATTTTGTAGCAGTTTCGGCAAAAAGAAGCAACAGTATTCGAAGAAATTATCAATAATGTTGCAAGATTTAAGAACCTGAATGACATGTCATTACATATTTTAAATGCATATTTTGAAAACAAATTATAATTCATTTAATATAATTTTAGATATTCAGTTATATACGCTAACAATCTTGGTATCAATAAATACTTTAGCGGTCAATGTCTAACGAGAGAAATGTAACATAGCATACTTACATATTTAAATTATTTTACATATAGGCCTACAATAATATTATCGTTCATTAATCTAAGTTGTAAAAAGTTTTGTAACACTATCCACAAACAAGAAGTTAGTATAATAACTAATAGGCATACTTTCCTCGAAAAGGGTGCAAATTAACAATAACAGTTCAAATCATTTAGGTACATATAGAAGTATTACATAACAATAACAATTTATTTTCCTGCTGGATTCTAGTGGTGGGCCTGCTGCAGTAAAGACTAGTTAAATCAAAATTGGATAGGCAAGTACGTAAGACTGAAAATTTACTTTTTATCGATCCTGTAGATCTTCACACAGCCTACGTGCATTAAAAATTATCTCTTCATTATTCATATCGTAAAATATTAGAAACTGGGGCGATATATATTAACACAACATGGACCAACAGCCATAATTTCATGTTACCTTACTTAGTTTGAAATATGCAGCGAGTCTACTGGAAAATTGTCCTAAAATATTTCATGTTATAAAAAAATTAGAAGGTCAACTCTTTTTCTTAGCTGAACTCGAATGCTCAATACACAAACTACACCAAATTGAAGTCAATGTCTTAGGCACAGCGTGTCTACCCGAAATAATGAATTTATGATAAATGGTATATTTAGATATCTTATGTAACAAAAATTCAAACTCTGCCGCTATGTAATTAGTACCACAGCATGAACAAAATACATAAATGTCACGTTACTTAAGAACTATGTGTAGCCAACTAAGTTAAATGAAACAAATTTTGTTCCTTAAGTATACCGTGTAATCATAACATGGTCACTGCTTCTGACGAACAGGGCATAAAAACACTTAAAACTCCTTTCATGTTGCTCAGTAGGACATGTGAACCATGTGTGAAGTAAGTTAGTCCTGAAAAATATTTCCTTAGATTTGTCATGCTATGCTAAATATATAAAAATTGCTGCTGTTTGGAAAATACGAACATAAAATGAAATACAAACACATTTATCATGTCAGCTTACTAAGTAGTAATTTGTGTACCAAGTTTTATGGGATTAGGAAAAATCTTTCCTCAGGTATGTTATAGGCCTACTAAATTAAAAAATATAAATATATCAACATTATGAAAATACTAACACAGGATAAACGAAATACACAAAAGCCATGTCAGCTTACTAAGTAGTAAATGTGCACTAAGTTCGACGATATTCGGGAAAATATTTTCTCATATGTGCTATATTGTGCTAAAAACATATAAATGGCCGCTGTTTAGAAAATATACACATAGGATGAGCAAAATGCATAGAAGTCAAGTTAACTTACAAAGCAGTATATGTGTGCTGCAATTTGAAAAACGAAAAAATATTTTCTCAGATATGTGACATTGTGCTGAATAATATAAAAATGGCAGCCATTATTAAAATATAAACACAGGATGAGCAAATTATGCAAAAAGCCAGTTTTGTATGTAGTTTTATAAAATTTAGAATAATAGTACTTCAGATATGTTATATTATGCTAACCAAGGTTTTTAAAATAAAAAAAAAAATGTGTGAACCAAATGCGGTGAAATATTTCCTTTCGCATGACACACGTCAGCAAACTTCCCGGCCTGGCTAATAAACTGCGATACTGCATGTAGAGTGATGAAGGCATTATATTAGTTTACGTCGCTAACATTAGCTCACTGTACTGACATTCTGACGCGAGAGAAGTTGTTGCGGTGGTCTGGAAACGAGTGCTATAGTGTCACTTCACTTACATCAAGCCGTTGCCTGTCTACAGGCCACCTTCTAGGTGATAGATATACACAGTTGAAGAGGGTGCATTGGGTGCTGTGTGATGTTGTAAAATACATACTGGCCGACACATATTACATCTACGTTTACCTAGGATAAACTTTTGAGTGTGTAGCTTGTGGATAGATGCTCTGTTAACTTCTTGATGTTTATGTAAATCAGGTATCGTAGTTCTAGTAGCAGACGAATGACAGTTAAATGTTGAGATTTCCTAACAGAATTGTACATACTAGAAAACAAACAAAGTTGATTCAAATATGCTTACTGTGTTTAAAAATGTCAGAACAAAAATACTGACTTAAGAGTGCGTGGTATATAAATGCTGAAATCATCAATTGATATCTACGCTTTTTTCGAAGCCAATATTCATAAAATACTCAATGACAATCCTAGATAATGGAAATTGCTAACTTTATGAGTAAATATTCATCCAAAATTACTAATGCGTTACGCGTGATCTCTTGCGCCGCAGTTGAATGCACGAGGTTCCGGCGTCAGAGATTGGGCCTCAGAAGCTCGTAACATTGGAAACAATTTTGTTTAAAACGTAGACTAAAACTATTGTCTAGGATTGCTATTGTTTAACTTTCGCAAATTGACTTCAGGAAACCTACAGTTATAGATTAATTATTTTAGTTTTGAATTATGTACCACGCCCTCTTAAAGGTGTGATGTTCTGATAGTTTACAGTAGGTCTATGACAAATAACTAAGCAAGAACGTACAAGAAAATAATACAGGTTATACAATTATTTGTGTTTCATTTTATTAAAGTACAAGCCCTCAACTATGCCAGTGTTATGTTTACAGTTACACTTCAAGCTGTTAGTCTCTGACTGCAGTCTAGAACATATCAGATGTTCACGCTATTCTCCAAGGAATGAGAACAACTTGTTGAAACACATTACAACAACGCGGATCCACAAACTTTCTCTCTACTTCCGCTTCCTGGCGGGTGTAACATAGCAAACTTAAGTCATCTACAAAATACACTATAAATCAATACCGGACGACATGTGCAATTCTGCGAGAACTGTGTTTTCAACCTAAGCTAACACGATATTTCATTAATTTCATATTTGCGCTGCCAACATAACAATGCGGGAAAAAACTTTTCTTTCTTGACGAATAACCATTTTTAATTGCCACACCCGAAAACAAATGATCGAAACAAAAATAGTGCAAAGCGAAACATATAAAGAAGGGAATATTTACGTTAACAGAAAATTAAAAAATCATTAGTTCGACATCATAGCACAAAGTATTTTTGCACACTCCTCTTTTTTACTAGCATAAAGTTGTCCGGCATGAGTATCTGTAGTAACAACTCGGCCTGGGAACAAGATGTGTGAAGGCTCCAGTGTCCAAATAGTTCGCTTGTTTCATATCAAAGAGGTGAACAGGGGATAAATTATAAGTTTATCCTAGTGTCACAAAACATTTCCTTAACTTTTTTTTAGCTTACATTTCAAACGAAGAATTAGGCTTATGAGAACACACCCTTTATAAGTTTTTATTTAATTTGCCATGTTCGTGTGTAAGTAACTTAGGTTGTCTGTCTTAAAATTTGCAAACCGTATTTCAACTACTTGCTGGATTTCGATTGAGCCGAAATTTAGCCTACTTATGTAAGTTCGGTTACAATTCCATATTATGGTATTAGAGGACATTTATTATTAAATTAAAAAAAAAAAACACGTCAACTGAAAAGTGAAAACTAAATTTTTACAGTTTCTTTTTTTCGTGGGATACGTGCTGAGGAGCTGGATGGCAGGAGGAGCTGTAAATTTGCAATAATTCTAACGAAACAACTTCGGGGCACCGGGCGACCCTAAATGTCTTGCCCTTCTATTGCGGAATCTCTGAGAAGTGGAACAACGTTCCTTTACGTCTCGTGGGAACAACAAGAATAAGCAATAAATAAATAAACAACGAAAATGGCGTCTTGAAGAGGCTCGAAACAAATATCAAGAAAAAATATTAATAATGAACATTTCGTCAAAGGCATGGAACACACAGGTAGATATGATGAACAAGCGAAACATTAGGTACATACCAAGTACTTCGACAAACCAATAAATAAGTTCCAAAGATTTAAAACTAAAAACTAAAAAATAAAAAAAAATCAATTAAAAAAATTTCAAAAACATGTTTTATTTTTAAAAATTTAAACTTAAATGTGTTTAAATTGCATTTGTCGTATTAGTAAATAGGTATATTCTAGGTTCAGAATAACCCCTCTCTTGGCAACTCATCATAACATAGGCATACGTAGACAGGTGAGTTCTTGGGAAGTAGATTAATGGAGATCTTTTAAAAATATAATTTGTGTGTGTACAGGTATATTTTAAAACTTGAAGTGTTATCCGTTATTCAGGTTACAAATTTCATAATTTAATTACAAACTAAGACACGAAACTACGCACAAACATATAAACGTATCTTGAGAATTACATCTGAGTGATTTGACCATATCTCCAAACTCTACTGCAGTTTATGTATTCCTCTCAATTGCTAGCCCTGCATATCAGATAGCGCCTCAAGCTTTATATATATACAACTTTAATTTATTTTTTACTGATTATTTCACTTTTTTAAAATTAATTTATTCGGGGAGGAAAGCCCCCTTGCCCTCCTTCAGAGCAGTCCTCGACTGGCCCATGGACGGCGTTGCAACGTGTCACGCGTATTCTTTTTCATGAGAAAACACTTAACTTATTCATGTTATGTTTATCTGCGAAAAGGACACATAATTGAAAATTATGTTTCTATGTTTTCAAAAAAACAGCACGCTTGTTAGAAACATGATTTTCGTGCCGCTCAAAATGGCTAGAAGCCTAGTGTTTGGACTGCTGAAATTCGTAAAGTGCAAAGCACGAGACATGCGTTGGTCATCACTTCAAACTATCCAATAACAAAATATTAGGGTCACCGCTTGAAGTCCCACAGAAAATACATACAAGGAAAGCTTGCACGACAGTTTGACGCGCTGTGAATACAGGCGATATACTTCCCGTCAAGCGTGGTACTCTGGCTCTTATTACTACGCTGTTCCCACGTGTCAAAGGCGGAAACTTGACACTGCGGAGGACTCCTCTAAACTGACCAGGGGCGTCATTTCAGGTTTTTCTAGGGGGGGGGGGGAGGGCGGCAAGATTTTGTTTTCTGGCGACAGTGACCTTGTTGCATCTTTTTTTATTAATTAAGCATGTATAAATTAGATACTTTAATAATACAACTTCAGTTTTATGTCATTAAGTTAGCATTATTTACATTTAAAAATACAAAAAATAAATTTATACACATAAAATTCTAAATCCAGGGGGGCATTTGCCCCCCTCCCCCCTGTAACCCCAAATGACGCCCCTGAAACTGACACCCATATGTGTTATAAGTTCAGCAAGTCTTCCAGAGTAGTCCAGGAAAGATTAGAAGAAAAACATGGACAAATTGCAAGAAGAGTTTTTTTACATCAAAATTCGCAGAAAATTCGTACAATAACATATCCAAAATCCACCGAAATCTACCTTCCGGTTTTTACTTTTTTCCCAGAATTTGTCCCGGAAAAAGGCGGGAAAAATCAATAAGTCGAAAACGGTGTATCTCACAACAAAACTTGTAGAGACAAAAATTAAAGATCACAAAATTTACCATAACATATCCGAAATTCACGAAAATTCGATTATAACTTATTCTTTTCCCGGGATTCATCCCCGGAAAAATATTAAATAATAAAAAAAAGTAAAATTTTAATGCAATATTATACATTGTGTTTTTTTTATTTTGTTCGCTATAATTTTTGGCATACGATGTGCGGTTTCGGTTTTATTGTACTATGGCTAGAGATATTGGAAAATCGCTAGAAAGTTTTCTGCCGGCGTATTCCGCAAATCAGTGTAGTGTCGTGCGTAATGCATTATTGGCCGGCGCCGGAGGTTATGTAGCACAGTCTAGTTGTTTACAGACGAATCACAGACGTCCAGTAGTAGTGCACCAGAGTTATCATTGGCCCAGTCAAATAGGGACTCGCCAGTAACGAAATAAAAGCGTCGGAAATGCATGCACTACGTTGAAGCCTAGCAAACAGTCTACCGCGATGAATCACCTTATCTAATTATGGCCTTTTCGGGACAAATTCTGAAAAAACACATAGCGGATATTATGCGAATTAGTACGATATTAGAATGTATTACAGGAAAAGCTAAGCACTTTACCTCTTGACCTGAAATCGTTTGCTAAATGGTGCGTCGTTTTCGATTTATTTCGTTATGTAACATTTTTCCGCGTACGAATTCCGGAAAAAGAAGACGTTATAAGCGGATTTTCATGAATTTTGGATGTGTTATGGTACATTTTGTGCTCTCTAATTTTTCTCTCTGCATGTTTTCTCGTGAGATGCACAGTTTTCGACTTATTAATTTTTTCCGCATTTTTCCGGGATGAATTCCGAAAAAAGGTAAAAACTGGAAGGTGGATTTCGGTTTTGAATATGTTATTCTACCAAATTTTCTGCAAATTTTGATGTAAGAAAACCTTTTCTTGCAATTTGTCCATAAATCGACCCCTTTTTCTGGTATCTTTCCTGGACTAGAGACAGGAGACGCCAAATGTCTGAGCGGGTGTGGAATAGATAGATATAATCTCATGCCTCCTCGAAGCTAACCCGCCTCTCATCATTGTAGTTCCTAGGCAGTAGTTGCAGCATATCGTCTCGTTCTTCTCGGGGCTATCCTGCATCTTATTACAGCAGTTTTTATATTAGTTGTCGACATAGATGTGAAACATAATGGTAGATGATGTGTTGCAGCTTGCATGAGCAGGCAGTCTACGATCTACCCAGTATGATAGACTACATACTGCAGCGGACTGGACATACAAGCCTCGTCTATATAGGCCACTGTTCAGGAAATACCTTGTTCTACATGCTGGCTTCTACAAGAACCGAGTACAATGTCAAGATAAGCCTGCAGTTCAGTCTGTCTCCAGCAGCTGTCATATCTAAGGCTAAGCAGTTGGAAAGGAAGGCAATTACTGCTGTCATAGATCCACTTCAGGTTAGTTTCCTTTCGTGCTATCATCATTCCATTCTCCACTCTCGGGTCGTCCAAACCCTGCAATGAATAGTACACTACTTGTTTTATTTGATAGATTATAATTGAAAATTTTACAAAGAACTTTGTCTAAAATAATAATACATTTTTGAGAAAGGCATAGTTGCTAAAATATGTAGTGTGTAGCAAAGTCATGTGCTTTTGTTCTGTGCTTTTGATGCCAGTATTACTGGGATAATTTACTTGACTCTCATAACAGTTCAAATTTTTAAATAACTTAGAAACACATTTAACAATGGCAAAACTTAAATTATAAAATGTGGCCACAAATGTATTTCATCATTTAAAAATTTTAACAGAAATTGTAGAGAGATCATCATGAAGCCAATATAAGGAAAAATGATAACTTTATTTATTCTGACAATAAGCATTTCCGTACTCGCATAATATTCCAAGAACTCAATCTACATAACACGCACAGAAAACACTCCAGTATTTTTATTTAGCAAGAATACTGTCCGCAATTCACACATGGTGACAATTGTGAAGTAACAAATCTCGTTCAGAAAAATTAAATCCGACGAATTTTGTAATAATTACAATTAGAGTGGTTACATTTTAGCAGGGTTATTCTAATAGATGAATACTGGCTTGACGATGTCCAGTCAAGTCGCTCTAGTGTTGGATAGTCGACAGGTGCAGTCAACATGCGGTCTAGCCCACACAAGCTCGACATGGGACAGCTGTGGTTACCATGATGGTAATACAGTGCTACTCGTGTTCTTATAATGATCAGCAGGAAATAGTTATGGTCTTCGTTCTGGTCCAGCGACGTCCTGTCTAGAACTATACGTAAATCACTAGGAACACGTGTAGTCATTGTAATGCCAGATTACATCGAGTCCGAACCTTCACACTCTCTGCAAGGCCATAACGCTGGACAAATGTTAACCAGTCTAATCTCATCAAGGGATAGGTGAGGTAATCGTGACTTCTAGTCCTAGATATGCTCGACAAAGACAATTTGTTACAATCGGCAGAAAAAATATAGCATTATAACGCTGGCCTGGTAATGTCCATTCCAGTTCCACTCACACTAGACAGCGGAAGAGAGCGACCAGCTGGCCAAAACATGATCAGTTCAGCCTGTCATTCTCGTCATAATAGTTCCTGCGGTCCTCGAGCTGTCAGTCGATGTCTAGTCCAGTATGACACATTCTTGGGAGAGGACTAGTACGTTAGTTATGCTGACAAGAAGATGACCATGTCAGTCCCATACATATCCTGTACAGCCAAGATGATGTCACTGTTTTTGAACACACGGTATACAGAGCTGTCACGGCAATAATTTCAGAGGAAGATGACATCCTATATTTGGTCACACAATAACACTAAGTTTGGCAATGGACAAATGATATCATTGAGTTCTCCATATGATGTCCTGGCTAGTACAACATATGTTTGGCTGCTTAAAATCGAGATAATTAAAGTGGTATTAAAGAGTATCAACAAATTCCTATGCACATTTTTGAAATATTTTCAAACGATACTGGCAAATGCCCTGTTGGTCTATTGTGATGTCACGATCGCCATCATGAATTTGACATGACCTTTCACCATCTAAATATTTCTTTCAATCCTCAAAAATCCAAAAATTTCAGAAAAAAAAACGTTTTTCCTTAAAGTATTTCCCTTTATCCCTAAAATTTTCCCTTTTATTTCTCTCCTCCGTCCAATAATTATGTGACGTCATTGTCTTCTCAGAGCGACTAGACGACTCCAATGGTTGTGGGTCACATTGAGAGTAGACACTGAGCATAAATATAAAATAAACCGATATTTCTTTTCGCCGGGTAGTCGAGGGGAGGTACTATGGTCTAAGGAGGGACCATAAGCTATTTATTTATTCTTTATTTTTAATGTATTAATTTATTTTATTTATTTCAATGCATGTGGCATGTACAGCTTAGGTCATAATCGAACACATATTTATATGAAAAAAAGTTATATAGGCTAATTAGCAATATACTAAAATTTATTTTAAAATTTTTCTTAAATACTATTTATGGAAAAATACATAAACCGACTCCTTTCTTAGTTGTAACCAATCGATTTCCTCAAAAGTAAATTTTTAAATAACCTAAAAGTCAATATTAATAACATTAAAATGTTCCAATTATAATACGCGGAATGTCTTCATGTGAGCCCCATTGTCCCACAAAAACTACCCACAAATGAACAATACTCGATAAATATCATCAATGAATGTTAATTAAATTAAAATTTTAATTATAGCACACTCAGTACATATTTTCACAGGCCCTCTCTGACCAACATGTACTCCATCAATTTCCTGTAATTTTAATCAATCAAATTGAATTTAATATAATTATTAGTTATAAAACACTTAATACACGTTTCCGATAGGCCCCCCTCTCACCAAAATAGATATACCCGTTCGCATTACGATAAATTCAATACGTCAAAATTTTATTATAAAACACACAACATATTTTTCCCATGGGCTCCCTCTCAGCAACACAGCTATACCCGATCGGTTTCCGATTAAATCAATCAGTCAGTTGTAATTATAAAACACACAATATATTTTACCCCTAGGCCTCTCTAGCCCGCAATCGATTTCCGATTATTTCAATCATTTAAAAATCAATTATTTAATAATTGTTATACTCTAATGCCTTGAAATATAGCGGACAGCACACGACCCCTACCACAACTAGCAAAGATCTAATTTTGGCTTTGTACAGCCATGCAGGACACATTACTTCCCCTACTCTATATCTTCCCCCTATACTCCCTCCTCAGCCACTATGGCGTTCGTGTAAAAAAAAAACCTTTCCGCCTCATCAACAACAATAGGTAACATCGTGAAAACTTAATTTAAGTTGTAGATTGGTCTAAAACCACACACATTAGTTTGAAGAGAAGTTGGATGTAAGGCAAGTGTTAATGTCATCAAAAAAGTTCTACAAAATATAAGATGCAAAATACGAAGAATTGAATTTTGTTTGTTATGGAAATATCAAGAAGGATTTCAGGTTGAGTAACCTCAAAACAAAGACTATCGTTTACGGAAGAAACATATTTTCTGAGGACGAAATGGCACAAGAGAGAAAAATAAAATTTAGCTTCAAATGCAATTAAACACGTTCACGACTTAGCAAAATTTTAAGTTATCAGTGAAGACTAAACACTAGAAGAAACTAAGACAACTTCCATGGTTTCTGACCAATATTAAATCAATTTTCAGCCACCTCAAAAGTGCACTAAACCTTAGATGATCATATTGTATCTCTGAAACTAGAAAGCAAAACGTTTTTATTTATTTATACACAGCAGAAAGCATTACTCAAATCAGTTCTAACAATGAACTTTCGTCTTATGAATAAACATTATGAGCCAATGTATGGTCATGTTTCAAGGATGAGGAACACACATCCTTCAGCAAGACCAAGAGTAATGCATACAAGATAGTAGAAAAACTAGGAGTAAAAGTCCTTATTACAAAAGATGTTTTCAAAACAACCAACGTATAAGGTGCGGCTCGTAAAAAGAGGTTGCTTTCAGAGAGCTGGGATGGAGGAACAGGGAACATTTAATACTGATGCTCTATTATCAGGTATGTTTTGTCCCTCACTGCTAAATAAAATGTTTAAGTTGAACGAATAGATTAAATAGTCGTTCATTCGTAAAGAGATTTGGAAGAAACTATTTACATCAAATCTGTTACAAACTGTCAAGACCAGTTGAAGAAAACAAGTTATGTTGTTGAATAAGTCGATGTTTCTTCTTTAAGGCGCCCGTCAACTGGTCGTATGTTCGTGAGCGGCACGGCGCCAAGGGCGATGTTTGCCGGCTGATCTGGTGCGGTATCGCCTCTACCGCAAGACACTGTACCTGCGTGCAGTGGTATAGTAGATCTCTCGCCTGACTGACACTTTCAGTGCTGACCCCGGCTTTTTATTGGTGAAAAGTTTTAAACAAAGTCCATTGCATTCTCCTGGAGTTGTTTCACACGAATCCCGTGAGTAGTTTTTCAGATATAACAGGTTGGAAAAGCTGTTTTTAGCCATTTTGAGCAGCTCCGAAATGATTTTTCTAATCGGCATGAAGCTTTGAAACGACTGTTCAGTCATTGTTTGAAGTGTAGTTCCTTTTCGTACATAGACACATTTGGCATATGTGGAATAGCTTCTTAAAAAAAAAAAAAACGTATATGCGAACATGCTACAACGCATTTAAAGCTCTTGGTAGGCGAGGCCCTTAAACAATATACGAGATGCTGGAACTGAAAACCGGCCTACAGAGGTTCTAAATGAAATCATTTCCTCATAATCACAAGCAGAGTCATGTGTGAATCATAAAGTCATAAATTATGGTAAAGTTAATGTAGTTGTTTATGTGGACGATTTTCTTGTCATTTCGAGATTTCAACTTTGAAAGGGAGCTCAGGAAAAACTTTTTACAAGAAATAGACATTGCACCAGTAAAAAAAATGCCTTAGAATTAACATGTACCAGAGTGAGGGATAAATCAGTATTGGCGAGGTGGTCTAAATACGATGAATCCGTCGTGAGTTCAACAGGCGTGACCACAAGCCAGTGATGACTCCAAGGAGACAGGTTGTATTCTGTATTTATCAAACACGAGTAGGCCGGATATTACATTCCCAGATGTTGTTTTTAGTAAGGTTTATTATAATTTATCAGATATGTCATTAGGTATCAGTGAAGAGAATAGTCAGGTACTTGAAGGAAACCATTCATATAAAGCTAGAATTATCTAGGGAAACATCAGCTTTAGTGCAGGTTTAATTGACTCAGGCTAGGGAAGTGAACAAATAGGTAGACATCCTGTCAGTGTAAGTTGTTGAAAGTCCTAAGGTATTGCTGTTTCCTGGTCCAGCTAGAAGCAATGCACTGTAGACATATTCAGTGCAGCTATGTACGTAGCTCTTCCTTTCACCACACAAGAAGACTTACAAGTCAGGAGACTTGTCAGGTAACTATATACACAGTCTAAGAGTGAGTGTGTAAAAATATTTAGTAACAATAAGGACTTACCAAAAAATCCTTTGACTAACTCCAAAAGCTAGCATATTGGATCTAAGACATAATTTAAGATGATTTCATATTTATAGGAAAGTTATTTTGGTTAAGTTCTTAGCCAACGGGAATATAGTATCTGAAATTATCTCAAAACCATAACCAAGAGGACTCACGTTTACCTTAGTTTCCCATTTACCTCAAGGTACTTAACAATAAACACTTAGTCACGGCTAAGAATAGCAGAATAAGATAAGCCTAGCGTTCTCTAAACTACTGCTAGGAGTACCATGCTGGGCCGACTGTTGATCTAAATGCTTAATAATATATATTTATATATACGTTTAAAAATGTATAAAACTAAATTTTTTAACACAAGCAGACAATATGTTTAACTTTATAATATGCATAACAAAATAGCACCTCATTTCTACTTGATATTTTTTATTAATTTATTTTTAGATTCATATCCAAGTAATTATTTCCAAAACAGTGACTGCATACATATTGATAGCATTAAAAGTGAATGTCGTATTCGTATCTTGGAAAACACAATTGGATAGAGTTAAGCAGAAGGGAGAACACCGACAAATTACTCGATTTTAGATATTGAAGATCAAAGTATACTTCGTCCATGTAAACCTTAAAAAACAAATATTTCTAGCCTTTTCATTTTATTCAGATATCATGATTTATTATTTAAATTTTTCTAGGACTTACCTCTTACCTTATTATTTTATTTGGTATGACTATCTGTAAATAAATTGCATTGTGCATTGGTTTCGTTCTGCATTACTCCAGCCAATTGACGACAATGCAGTTGTGCGTCTAGTGTGTGAAACTAGTTCTGGGCAAGTGTCGAGAACATACTCGACACGATACGAAGTGTGTTTACAAAGACAGCGAGTGTGCGTGGGTGTGTGTGTGACAGCATGTTACCTGTGTATTCTAGAGGCTGGGAGAATGTGTATCTAGTAGCAAGTTGATAACTTCGGCTAGGATGTGTCTGGACAGACTGCCTTCACTCTGCAAGGTAGGAATGTAGAGGTGTCAGCATATTACCTGTGTATTCTAGAGGCTGGAAGAACAAGTATCTAGCAGCAAGCTGATAACCTTGGCTAGG
>PNEQ01040414.1:0-25155 GCA_003012365.1 Medauroidea extradentata | reverse complement strand
ACTAACCCAGGCTCTATTCTGCGTAATTTCATGCTTTCTGTTGTATATGGCACGGTATATTGATTGTAGTATTGTTTCTTTCCCTAAATTCACAAACCATACCTCTCTAAGTTAACATGTTATTTTTGTGTAGTCATGTTTAGGTTCATTTTGGTTAAAATATTAATAAACTTCACATCTGAATTCTATACTAAATGGTCGTTAAACGTAAGTTTTTTAGTACGTCACTTCCAGTAGAGTCAACACAACACCTTTACGTATATATATGAAAGTTTTACTATTTTACTCCACACGTAAAAGTGAAAATAAGCTGTAAAAATGTAATATACTTTAGTATACTACAACATCAATGGGCACATTTTATTCTGCTGACGAATTTCTCCAGGATAGGGGAGTGGAAGCTCAGCTATCTCTGCTGGTAACCTGTGGCATGTGTCAGTGTCAGAAACAGACACATTCACCTGCACATATTTTTACCAAAGTTTTGAATTATTTGTCACATTTTAATGTTATACGAAAGAATACCATGGATTTACAGGTTGTTTATTTTCACGTATTATTGAAGCGATTCACTAACTGATTTGAGAGTCGTGAGCTGTGTGCAGGGTTTTTGAGTTCAAGTTCGGCAACTTTTGCATTCTATAATGTATCTGCTATATTTATTTTCACGAATTCATCTTTCAGTTCACACAGTTCTCCTCTTAGTTTCTTAAAACTATTTTCTTGCGCTTTTCGTGTCAGTTATTAGTCTACAACTGTTTTGTCGAACTTCCCGGCTTTTCTAGGACGACATTCATGACGGTGTCTGTTTCGTTTGTCGTTTTGCACTGGTCACAGTTGGTATTTCTGCTGGAGCTTACATCTATGCTTGTGTCGAAATACCTACACTTGTTCGTATTTTGCACTACCACTTTGAGAATTTGTTTTTACATAAACCGTTGAAACGTCATTTGCATCTATGTGTAACCATTTATCGCAAAATCCGTCAAATCACGCACGCAATCTGATCGCGATTAAATTACACTAAGATGCACAGATTTTATTAATTCGGGAAGTTTGTAAGTAAATATATGTCTATAACAATTATTTAATTAGCCAAAATCGTTCTAGAAACTTTAGTCAACTTTAATTTTATTCTGTGTTTTTTATGTTAACTGTTTTATGTATCGGGCTTATATTTAAAGCAACATAAAGGTAGTAGAATAAATGTTGCAACAAAGTAGCACTCCCCACAAAAAGCGCCTACCTTCTCGACCATCATTCTATCAATTTTTTTTTAATGTTAAAGAAGCGATAAGCTAAAGCTAAATTTCTTTGGTTTTTGTTGTTTTTGAAATTCATCGAACCCATTTGTCAGAAGGAGAATCTGACAAATGGGTTCAAAAGGAGAATCGGAAAATCCAAACCATGGAGTACTATAATCAATGATAACCGATAATATTACTTGTCCGCAAAATATGCTCTCCCTCCACTGACACACTTGTACAAGTGTATGTGTGAAATAATTGTCTATTAATAGCTAATGAGACTTTTTTCATTAATTGTTTATGTTCAGATAGTTTAGTTCGTCTCACGATATAATCAAATTCGGTGGACTCGATTCAACAGAGCATATAACATATATTCAGGTTTCTGATAGGAACAGGCTCTCTATAATCTGCGTCCAAGTTGCATGTTCACATATCGGGTGACCAGCTAAGACAATGTGATGGAGGTTGGGCATTTCAAACCATTGGTTAACCAGAGTGAGATTCCTCCAACTGAAGTGGGAGTCAGGTGAGTCTTTAGTACCAGCTGGTAAGCCGATATTCAACATTAACAGTGGTCGTAACATAGCGAAGTGCATGTAAGATAGCCCTCGGAGACAGCTGTTAACTAATTGTAATAATGTTAATTTTGTGGGTGTTTGAAACGCAGTAGTCTTGTAGTAACACATACTAGTATTATACATAGAAATCATATAAAGGGAAGGTATTTAGCTAAAAAAGTTGTCATCCATTTTTGAAATCGGATTGTTTGGCAAATTCATGGTTCTTAGATATCTGAATTACGAGGTTGTATTTTACAATGAAATAAAATTATCATTTAGAAGAAGTGTATATAAAATATTTCGTTCAGGAAAAGAATTAAATTGGAATTATTTTAATCTGTTAAAACCAAGTGGTAGATGTATTAAAGAGTCGAAGTCTGCAAACGCACATTCTTCAATGAATTGCAGCTTATTATTATGTAATTTTAAAGTGTGTAAATGTGTGAGATTTCTAAACAAAAATTTATCTATGCCACTTAAAGAGTTGTGTGACATATCGAGTATTCTCAAGTACGGTGTAGTATTGTATGCTCTAACATCAATTTTGCTAATACTATTTAATGAAATATCTAAAGTCTCGATTAATGTACAGCCCACGAAGTCATTGCTCGCAATGTGTTTTACGTAGTTTATTGTCAAAACCAGATATTTCAAGCTGACTTGTTTTTTTAATGTCTTACGGAGTGTAAACTGCGTATTATGTAGGAAATGATGTCATGGTTCTTACATTTGTCTTCAATGGGTCTCGGTTCTCCATCGGGATCATGAGGTCCACATTTTCCGAATTATCGTTTCCCATTAAATTGCCATGAAAATATATATAGCTTATGTGAAAGTACTTCGAAAGAGTTATCCATTCCTATATTATAATTTTGTTAAAAGACAAATCTAATGTTTTTAAATTGTTAAGTAAGCCTAATTATTCTATGTAAATGCTAGAAATGTCATTATTCGATAGATTTAAGTACCTCAGAAGGAGCAATTTTCCTAACAAATTCTTTGGTAATTGTTGTAATTTTGTTTCTAGACAAACTTATTCCATAAAGTTCTGTTAGATTTGTAAATGCGTCAGCGTCAATATTTTGTATTTTATTTCCTTCCAAAAAAAATAAGTTTCATGTTTAATGCAGTTTGGAATACATTAACAACGGTATTTTGTAGCAAACAACCTTTGAATTTCATACCAACCCTAATCGGAGAACTGAATATGTTCCCAACATTACTAGAATTGATGCAAAATCCAGAAATTTCACAGACTTCTAATGAGTGGAGGCTTTTAAAGCGAATTTCACTTAAAGCAGCTGACTGGCAATTCGGACGAGTTGTTTCACGCATGATTAGAACAGCTAACCTAGACAGATTTTTAAATGTTTCGTAATGAAAGTGTGACAAATGGGTAAAGTCAATGGAAAGAAGCAGAAGTTGCTTCACGTCAGACAGAATTCTAGGATCGTATGAACTGATTAAGTTTCCGTGTAACCGAAGATACGAAAGCGATGTCAACCCTTAAAAAACTGAATAATATAAGTGAGTTAGATAATTATTGTTTAGCTTAAGACTTAAAAGATTCTTCAAAAAGTTAAAACTTCCGCTACGTAAAGTATGTAGCCGGTTGAATGAAAGATCGAGGGCAATTAAATTCCACAAATTGAAAAAATACTGCTGATCAACCTCAATAATATTATTGTGAGACAACATAAGACACTCAGTTACATTTTTAATTGTTGGAAGAATGTTAAGCATCGCATATGAACAGTCTGTTAGGTTAATACAATGAACATCATAAAGAGTGCCATGCCTCTGTGTTCCGAGTTCGAATATACGACAGAATGAATCACCAGGAAAACTATCACTAGTTTCAATTTCGTACACTTTTAAAGGAACATCGCACTTGTAATTATTGGTTACATTTCTCACGGTTTCGTCACTACAATACTTTATTATTTCGTTTGAAAAATCAGAGTGAACAGCCGCTTCGTCAGCACACGCTATTTTAATTCGTAAGTTTGGATTAAAAACTGCGGGTAGTACTTGTTGCATGTATAACTCGCAAGCCGCAAAGCCAACAATGCTAAGCCGTTTAAGATACATAAGATCCAGTATCTTGTCAAATAAAGTAATGTTACGCCAGTCAAGTTTCGTTTTATCAAGTTCTAAATTAGTAATGTACTGTTCCTGCTTTACGAACTGCGCAGGCAGGTTTTAATTCGGGTTCTCAGAAAAATAAATATTAATAATTTCTAGCGTGTGTGACGATTCTCTTCGAATAAAAAAATATCGGTAATTATGATAAATGAAAAATTAAAGTTGTGAAAGACATCAACACTTCTTACTTCCGCGTTTGACACTAAGCAAGGATTGTCAGAAGTAAAACCTTCACACAGCTCTGAGTTAGTATAAAAAACTACTGTATTGTTTGTGAATGACAAATATATTGGAATACAACTCAGATACACAAAAGTTAGGATATTGAAAGAGAAATCTACCCTTGGCATTTACATCATACTAAAAAACAAAATCTTCGAAAGGTTTCATATTGAATTGTGACCAAAATTAACATATTTAAGGTTTTCATATGTTAAAAGAATGTAGCACTCTAGTGTTTGATATTGTTATGTGAAGCAAATAAATATATCAAATTATTTAAGTACATAAAAGTTAATTCAGACACACACTTCAAACTACTGTTACTAATTTCCAGGTACTCTAAACTAATCAGATCTCTAAACACTGTGTGGTGAAATGTTGCCAATTTGTTTGCATGTAGCTGCAGCTCTTTCAAATAGTAAAGACCAATAAATGAAGCCTCGTGAATGTTCGAAGTATTATTTGCTGCAAGATATAATGATCACAGATTAGTTATACTTAACAAGGTTGTACGACAAGTCCAACAGAATCATGTTAGGGAAACGACTGCATAACCCGAGTTTATTTCCAGTTTCACAGTCACTAGTCAAGAACTGATCTGCAAGGCATGTGAAGTTGTTGTTGTCCAAGAAAAACACTCTAACGGGGATTGATTCTAAACTTGGCACATCTCGTAAACTGCGACTAGAGAAGTTCTTATATGGCGCTTTTGCAGCAATGAACACCTCTCTCATGTCTGGACGGTATACCATGAAAGCCACTGAATTCGCAGCAGTCATGAGCAGTAAGATGAAGTGTACTGAAACACAATGACAGCAATAAGAATTGTTACTTGTACTCACACAAAAACGTGTACAAAACTATTCCGTAATAACATTTCTTAACACGAAATAAACTAACAAAGAACAACAAGAGAACTAAATTATTTACGAAAAAATAAGAGGAAATTCAAGGTTACGTTACATTTATTGTTAGATTTCACAATCGTCACCAACAACCAATATGCAATATTTACGTTTTAATTTTGCAAGTTTTAAGATAACTTTCAAATTATGAAAGATACATGATACTGCAATACAAAGGGTAGGGGAATTCAAAGACAAATAAATCTAGCATATAGGTAGGGCCCAAATTTATCACGTTTGATTCAAGTAGTGTTTGCATTTGTTTTGTTTTCCCTCTTTCATCTACTCAAACAATACATAATCATAGTAGTACCATCAAACAGTTATAAGTGAAGGCCGATACATATGCCATAATAGAACAAACAGACAAAACATGCAATCATTCCTTGGCACTGCGATTGACTTCAAATTTTACGTTACACCACTGCGCAAAACGAACAAGTTACCAAATAATAAAACCATTAAAAACATTACAATAATGTGTTTGTGTTACCGCTTTTAAACTAATTGAAACTTGCACAATCCTGACACATTACATTAAAAAAACTCATAATGTCTTACAATAAACCAGTAACTAGTTAAAGAATAACTATTCGGATTTCAATATTAATTCAACAATTTGTTTATGTAAGTGGCCTGTATTATACAAATCGAAACATTACATTGTCTGACATAACGCCATCTTGATTTGCAAAGAAGAAAGTTATGAAGTCGGCCATAGCAGTGCCACAATCGCTGATATCACAGATACATAAATTTATATTGTCTAACACAACTGGGTTTTCATTCCTCCAACATTATGTACACTTGTGTTAACACAACATCCCTCCCGTCTTGAAATAATGTGATTGAGTTAGTTATTGACTGGGAATTGGGCACAATTTCACAGCCGGTCGTCGAATCATGTAGCAACTCTGGCTACACCGCACAGTGTTTGGCAACCTAGAAAAAAAAATTCGTTTTTCGACCAAACTTGAAATGGTAAAATAAAATTTTCCCCTTATTGTGGAAGGTTTTAGGTATCTGAGAACGTGTTTGTTTTCCTCGAACAGTATCACGAGTCTTGCTGGGACGCGTGCAAACATGTCAGTCTTGGCAATGCTAATGGACAACTACAGCTCACTCAGACCAGGCTGCTCAGTTCTCTTATTACTTTCAGTATGACTTAAGCAATCAGTTACGAATGTCCATCATATTAGCTACTGTTGAGGTGCTAAATTTTTAAAAAGTACGTTTTATTTATTCAGAGAGCACATTAGAAGATATGAGTAAATTACATGTAAATTCAACGTAATATTTAAAGTTTGACGAGCGTAAAATATGTTATTTAATAGTATTGTATTTTGTAAGATTGTAAGAATCGTAGCCGATACCTTTGGCTGTAGTCAACGAGAGTGGTTTTTCATTATTTTTCCTCCTGGCTTAGAAAAAAAATACAACCTTTTCTCACAGTGTACACTCTATTTGATGCACTCCAGTGTAAATCAAAAGAAGAGAGCATTTCTAATAAGCTTGACAGGCCTCAAAAACCCTTAATTGCATGTGGTAGCTAAGTTAGGTTAGCAGAGGTAAAATATCTACTTACAACTAAAAATAATAAATTGCTTATGACTACTGAAAAGACACAAATGAAAGGCGGTATAAATATTCAGCAGCTATTGTAAAAAAAAGATACAAATGCAAGATAAACTTATACGTGAATTAGGTTAAATTAATATGACGAAATATGAAAACGGCAAAACTAATGACGAGAATACAGCAAGAAGATTTTTTAGACATACCGTAAGTCTGCTGAAATAACAAGTGTTAACTTAGAGTTAATTGAATGGTTATGTGTAATTTTATAATGAATAACTTCGGATTTCACAATAAACCTGATCAGGTTTCACATCTACATTAAGAAGATGCAAGATCTATATCTCTTATTAGAGTATATTTGGTTTCCAATGTATGTTGTTAACCTTCGCAAAATATTATTTTTCAGAAATAAAATCACAGCATCTTGTATTCTGTCAATGACCAATATTCTGAAGAAGCTCAAGAGGCACGGAACAGTTACATTGTTAAGTTTAGACACTTGTGAGGAGTGTAATACTAGTGATTCTGTATAAGTTTAGATTGTCTATTTGCGAATTAACGCTTTTCTTATTGCACAAGAGAAAAATAGTGTGTGGCATGACCCTGGAAGATGCCACTGCAGAACATAACGTATTCGACTCAGCTTCCACGTCAGGCGGTCTTTTAGGTAAAATGAGCTGAGTATCACCATCGCCAGGCCTCTGAAGAAAAAGAAGATATGAGTGTTATTTAGCACCACACTCAGGGCATGTGATCTTTGAAATGCGTCTCGTTGACAAGTGTGACTTCAGGCAGTTAAAACAAAGCTTCTTATTTTTAACAAACTTATGTCTTTCAGATGGGTTAAGTTTGCAGAAACCTGGATGCTTGCTGACATAATGTGCATCGACACGCATGCAAGCTGATCACTGAGCAGTGACCTTCCACTGAGTATATGGGTTACGAGGTTTCTTCCAGGACTGCGCTGTCGGCTGAGCCTTTATTTGCTGAGACAGCGCAGTTGCAGCCTTTGCCTGCGATACAGTCACTGCTTCCTGACATCTGAAGTGTTTTCACAGATATTCTATAAAATCCTGCAAATTAGGAGGCTCATTACTAACTATTAACTCCTTCTGGGTCTACGAGGCAGCATCTAGGTGTTTATAAAGATTGGTATGTAACACCAAGTCCCACTGATCCACTAAAATTACAAACGCCTTAAGAGAAGCTAAGTTTTCAGTAACAGTGGTTAGGAAGCTGCGTAAGGTCTTTGGTGTGTCTGCTGATATTTATGGGGCTTGAAGAAGAGCATGAACAGTAATTGATACCACGAAGTACATGATTTCGTGTCTCTTTTCTGGCAGATTCTATACTACACTTTGTTTAAATCTTTGAAATTGCTGTATACAGGCTTATTTTTGAAGAATCAACACTAGATGCATGGGGCAAGCTTCGTGCTATGTTTTGCTCGCAATATATTCTTATGATCATGTTATAGAAAGAATTTCACGCAAAATAAACAAAATCACTTAAATGCTGCAAATATTCCGTTCAAGTAATGGGTTATACTCACAATGAGCATTGGAATACGCAATCGCAGACAGTGCTCAGTCACACTTCCTGCCTACAGTCAATTATTTTCGTTTTTAGTCAAAGAACTTGCGATATGCTTTTGTCTCTAATAGTAACACTATTATTTACAAACACATAATTTTTTTTTAAAAATGCGGTAATTTTATTTTGTGTTTATATGTTTCAGATTTTCTGCTCTATTTACGAATATGGTTCGTAATTATGTCAGAAAGACAAACAGGGAAAAGCAATATTCTCAAGAAACCTTGGCTGAGGCTGTGATTGATGTACAATTTGGGCGAATTACAGCCTACAGTGCTGCTAAGAATTTCAGCATTCATATAAACACGATTATTGACCATGTGAAAAAAAGAAGAGGAAGTATGTCAACTTCACATGGTCGACCTGCAGCTCTTCCACTGGACGAGGAGAAAAAAAATTCAGCCTGTCTCATCAGCATGAAACAACACGAATTTGGGTTATCGTGTAAGGGCGTCTTGTTTTTGGAGGGAGAGTACATCGTAACTAATAACCTGAAAACTCCTTCCACTGATACAAAATCTCAGAGTGACTGGCTAATCTCATTTATGAGGCGTCATAATCTTAGTGACAAGAAACCCCAGAGAGTGTAAATTGCAAGGCGGAACTGTGTTGACCCTTTCATAGTATATAATTATTTTGAAAAGCTGGAGAAAACTATTTCACAGCTAGAATTTACGGAAAGACCACACCTGATATTTAACCTAGATGAGACTAGTTTTACCAGGGATCAATCCAACCAAAGTAGTGGGAAGGAGGAGTCTTCCCTCTACTAGAATCACCAGCGCTCCTGGGAGAGACAAGATTTCAGTTCTTCTTACTGTGGCTGCCAATGGGAAGAAGTTACCTTCTCTAATCATTTTCAAAGGCAAACATTTGTGGGATGATTGGCAGCCAACCAATGAGGAAGCTTTCCCAGGTACTTTATATGTTGCGATTGAGAATGGACGGATGGATACCGAGGTATTCATTAACTTCTTTAAGACCACATTAGTGCCACACCTTGATAAGTGATGGCCACAAGACTCACATATCCTTAAGATTGGTAGAAATTGCTCGAGAAGAGAAAGTAACAATCCTTATTTTGCCCCCTCACTCCTCGCTCATCCTCGAGCCTCTGGATGTATCTGTCATGAAATCTTTAAAAACACATTATGATGCCGAACTAGTGAAGTGGCAAAAACACCGCATAGAGCAGAAATTGCCAAATAAATAATTTGTCAAGTTGTTAAACACATTGTGGTGAGAACACGATCCTAACATTATAAAGTCTGATTTTCGCAAAGAAGGTATTTGTCCCTTCAGCCAGAATGTAATTCCTGAGGACAGGTTCGACAAACAACGTCTCCAATCCGAGGCTGTACAAAGTGGATAAAGTTATAAGGGGTCTGTGGTGCGTGAATCAGAGGTTGTACAAGCGGAATCAAGTTATAAAGGGTTTGTGGGCTGCCGTTTCACTACGTACCTTGGAAACACACGAAGATCTCAAACTAATGGCATAGATTACGAAATAAGTGAATGAGAATTTTGAACTCGGGTTAATCCTAGAGCAACGATGTTTACTATTTCTAATACTCGGTTTAAACCTCAGAAGCAAAACCAATTTTACTCGTTAAGGAACAGATAGAATATTCTAATAACTATTCAATGAATTAATTAATTGTGTATGTATGTACACATAAATAAAATATAATACTAATTGGGTAATGTGTTATACGGTACGTAGACAACCCCCATTTGTCAATTTTTTTTTTTAATGTTTTCCGAATTATCGTGAAAAAATAAAAATTTATATTTTTTTCTCTGCCTCGGCTAGTTCCCGGCACTCGACTCTAACGGGTGAATGTGGTTAGTGTTTTACATGGTGTGGAAGCAGCTACGGAGCTAATTTAGTGCTGAACGTTACCATTCTCGTAGATGCGTCTACCGTCGTGGATAATCCTGCTGCCGACGGTATACGATTCCTCGGCGAGAGAAACTGGCTTCCTTCCTTCCCAGTGACTAATGCACGACATAGCCTCTCAGCAGATTCCTAGCCCTCGGTTCCAGCACATGAAGGAGTTTATATTTATTTTGAAATCTCCGAACGTTCTCATTTTGCCTTTTCAGGACCTTCTCTCTGTTCCAATCTTCCCCTGCAATCATCTCTTCGAGCTTAAAAAACTTTCTAAACAACTACTGCGAGGAAGCAACATAAATCGATACATCTTTTTATATGGTAGGTGCCTTACCTGCGTTGTTTATAGATGTAAAATATAGTATTCCACGATCATTTTTTTTTAAATAAAATATAACTGAAAATACTGTCGCACATAGCAAATTAACCAAAATAAGAAATATTACGCATTTGGCTCGAGAATCAATTGCTTGGACAAAACAAACTTACTTTAGGCTTGAACCAAAGGCACAAATGTTTTATAAAGTCTACAAACGTTTGCAACATGAATGTTTTTATCGATGTGCGAGGCGAATTACTGATTTGGGTTTGGATGGAACAAATATCAGCAGAAGTCAATGTTGAATGAATAGCGCAATATACCAAGTCTCCCTCATAAGGCCTGTGGTATGGTTTAAAATATATAGAGATATTAAAAATATATTTTTAGAAGTGCTTACAACATGAAGATACATTGTGGCGATGACCGAATTCTTGTTCTGACCACAGCAATCGTCAAAGAACAAAAATACTTCATTCACAATACTCATACAATCAAGGTCACAAAGGAACTTGTAGATGTATGTGGCAGTCTCCGAAAATCCTCTACGGCCTAAACCCTCATACCAAATAAAACAAGCACAATCTTTAGTACCAATGGTTGCTGTTAGTAAGCCTTCTGTGAAAGAAAAAAGGCCGAATCTCCGCAGCTACAGGTAGCAATAAAACTTGTAAATCGAAAGTGGTACGTAAACAAGATTCGTGCAACAGATTTTCTTTGATATCTTTGTAGTCGTCTGTCTTACTGCCGATTTTTTTTCAGAAATGGGGCATTTATATCAATTTTCAAGCTGTTCCTTTTGTTTCTCATCACTATTTCTATACACATTACAACGGGTTGTATGATATTTAATGTAAACAAGAATCACGTTTTAAAAATTGTGTAATGAATAATAAACTTTTGCATTATCAAATACGTCAATATCTGATTTGCGCTGTGCAAAAAAAAACTTATTAAGAGGCATAGCGGTGAAAAATATAAGTCACTGTGTCCCTTGCTCTGTATAAGTATCAACTTTATTAAGAGTCACAGTGGCGTATGCAAAGATGTGCCACTATGTTTCTTGTAACTCAAAGGTAAGTGCTAGTTACAACAAAGCTTAAAATATAATACCTTCAACACTGTCAGAGATACAGATACGCCAATATGTCATTCCCATAAAGCTCTTCAACATGAGTGGACATACAGTCTTAACTCAAAATCGACAATATTGCGGTTTCGAAACTATATCTACTGTACGACGAGATAGGTTAGTGCGTCCCGCGATATTATGAAATTCGGCAAAGCAGATTTATCTGAGCATACAACATATTTCCAAGTTTCTGAAAGGAAAAGGTTCTCAATAATCTGAGTCCAAGTTACATACTCACATATCGGGTGACCAGTTAAGACAATGTAGTCGAGATTAGGCATTTCAAACCACTGGTTCACCAGTGTGAGATTCCTCCAACTGAGGTGGGTGTCAAGTGAGATCTCGCTATCAGCAGACAAGCTGATATCCAACACTACAAGTTGCTGTAACTTAGCAAAGTGCACGTAGGATAGCCCGCTGAGACAGCTGCAACCTAATTTTAAGACGTTTAGACGTGTAAGGTTTTGAAACGTAGTACTTTTGTACCCGCACAGACGACTATTAGACATCTCAATAACGCTAAGAGAAGGCATGTAGTTAAATAAGTCATCATCAATTATTGAAATCGGATTGTTATACAAACGAAGTGTTTCCAGCCATTGGAAGTTCGCTGTTGTATTTAACACCGCAATAATATTATCATTCAATTTTATTTCTTGTAGCTTGTTTCGGTTAGAAAAAATATTAAATTGGATTTCTTTTAATCTGTTGAAACTAAGTGTAAGATACATTAAAGAGTTAAGGTCAGTAAATGCACCTTTTTCAATGAATTCAAGTTTATTGTTTTGTAAATATAAATAATTTAAAAGTGTAAGATTTCTAAACACAAATTTGTCTATGTCAGTCAGAGAGTTGTATGACATATCGAGTATTCTTAAATATGGTGTATTTGTGAAAGCTACAGCATCAATTTTACTAATGTTATTTAATGGAATATCTAACTTCTCCATTAATGTGCAGCCCACGAAGAAATATTTTGTGATGTGAGCTACATAGTTTCTTTTCAGTCCAAGATGTTTTATGTTGAATTGTTTGGTTATTGTCTTCTTATCATGGTGAAAACTGTTACTTACCAAGGAACAGTTTTCATTATTCATATATTTGACTTTAATTGGATTCAGTTCTTTTACGTGCTTATGGGGTCCTTTTTGCCCATTATTTTCTATTCCTACAAAATTTCCATGAAAAATCATAAACGCAACATCAAATAACTTTGAAAGAGTAATCCAGTCCTGTATTACAATTTTGTTGAAAGACACATCTAAAGTTACCAAGTTTTTCAGCAACGTAAATTCGTCGATGTAAATACTAGAAATTTCATTATTCGACAGATTTAGGTACTTCAGAAGATGTAATTCGACAAATAAATTTTTAGGAACTGATTTGATTAGGTTCCTAGACAAATTAATTTTTTCAAGCTTAGTCGTATTTGTAAATGCTCCCCCGTCGATGTGTTGTATACTGTTTCCTTCCAACAAAAGATAAGTCATATTTACAGCAGTGTTGAAAACATTCACGAAGGGGTTTTGCAATAAACATTCTTCCAACTGTAAGTATTGCAGAACGCGGGAACTGAGTAAGTTCCCGATATAACTAGAATTGATACAAAATCCAGAAATAACACAACTTACTAACGAGTGGAGGCTTTTAAAATGACGTTCACTTAAAGCAATTGACTGGCAATTGGGGCGAGTTTTTTCACGCATAATTAGAGCAGTTAAACTCGACAGATTTTTGAAAGTTTCGTAGTGAAAGTGTGACAAATGGGTGAAGTCGATGGAAAGATGCAGTAGTTTCTTCATGTCAGTCAGAATACTAGGATCGTATGAACTGATTAAGTTTCCGTGCAACTGAAGATACAAAAGATTCGTCAAGCCTTTAAAAACTGAAGAATTCAGGTGAGTCAAGTAATTATCATTTAACTTCAGAAATTCCAGATCCTTCAGAATGCTGAAACTTCCACTAGGTAAACTATATAGTCTGTTGAATGATAGATCGAGAAAACTTAAATTCCACAAATTAGAAAAATACTGTTTATCAACTTCAATAATATTATTGTGCGCTAACATAATACAAGTTGTTGCGTTTTCAACTGTAGGCAGAACCGTAAGCTTTGAATATGAACAGTCTGTAAAGTTTATGCAAAATACATTACCATGAAAGTTACGTAGCACTCTCATGGTTTCAAATCTTAAACAGGCGTTATCACCAGTAATACCATCAATACTATCAAATCCGTTTTCTTTTAAAGGGACATCGCATATAAAATGATTGGTTATGTTTTTTAAGTTTTTCTTATAAGAATACTTATTAATATCGTTTGCGAAATCAGAGTCAGTAGCTAAATCATGAGAACATTCTATTTTAATTCGTAGGTTTGGGTTGAAAACTGAGGATAATACTTCTTGCATATATAACTCGCATGCAGCGCAGCCAACAATGCTAAGGCGTTTCAAATGCACAAGATCCAGAATCTTGTCAAATAAAGTAAAGTTGCGATAATCGAGTTTCGTTTCATCAAGTTCTATACTAGTTATATACTGTTCTTGCTTTACGAACTGTATGGGCAGATTTAAACTCGGATTCCCAGAAAAAGAAATGTTAATAATTTCCAACGTGTGCAATGATTCTGAACAAAATAATATCTCGCTAATGTCGTTGAATGCAAAATTTATTTTGTGAAATACATCAACTCTTCCTTTAAGCACGTTCGGCAGAAAGCAAGGGATTTCATCAGGTGAACCTTCACACAGTTCTGAGTTGTACTCAATATCTACTGTACCGTTTGTGGTTGGCAGAGATATTGGAATGCGACTCAAATATACAAATTTCAAAATATTGTAAGAAAAATCCACATGATTCATTGACATTACACGCTGGAGAAAAAACTTCGAAAGACCTGTAATTGAATTGTGACTAAAATCAACATAATTAAGACTTTTCATATGCGAGAAGAATGTAGCACTCAAGTGTACAATATTATTGTGCGAAGCAATCAAAACATACAAATTTTTAAGATTAATAAAAGTTAATTCAGACACACACGTTAAACTATTGTTGCTTATTTTCAGATATTCTAAATTACTCAGATCTCTAAACACACTACGGTGAAGTTTTGTTAATTTGTTTGCATGCAGAAACAGGGCTTCCAAATTGTAAAGGCCGATAAATGAATCCTCGTGAATGTCGTAAATATTATTTACAGCAAGGTATAATGATCTCAGGTAAGATAAATTCTGAAATGTTTCTGGTTCTAAATAATGGATATTATTGTCAGACAAGTCAATACTGATTATTTGTTTATTATTCATGAAAACATCGCGAGGAATATTCTCGAGTTTGTTATGGCGCAAATATAGGTAAATCAGTTTCATCATTCCAGCAAAGCATTGCGACGAGATTTTCTTAATGAGGTTGTTCGACAAATCCAGCACAGCCATTTCAGGGAAACGACTGCACAGCTCGAGCTGATCTTCGGCGTCACATTCACTGGTCCAAAATTGATCTGTGAGACAAGTGATGCTGTTGTTATCCAAGAATAGCACTTTAGCGTGGGTTGATATTAAAGTTGGCACATCTCGTAGACTGCGACTAGAGAAGTCCTCATATGGGATCTGCGAAGCAATAACTACCTCTCTGATGTCTGCACCGTACGCCATGACATCCAATGTAGTCGCAGCAATCATGAGCAGTAAGGTGAAGTGTCCTGGAACACAATGACTTGAATAAGAAATATTATTTGCTAATACGGACTAAAAGGAATGTACAAAACTACCAAACTGAAGATGGAGATGTACGAATAATATGATAAACGTTTCTGAACAGTGTTTATCAGCGCTATTTGAGTGGAAGTCGTTAACTTTAATACATATTGGTTATTTTTTCTTTCTTTTGTCGGATATTAATTTATTCTTCACCGGTTTGCTGCCCCTTGCTGTAAAAAATTAAAAATATTAAAGGTACAACTTTTCGGCTATTCAAATAAAAGTGATGAAATTTATTTTTTATAATTTTCTTTTGATAATCATATAACTTTCATACATATTAACATGACTGCCCCTTTTTATTTTTCAGTGAATATCTCGTAAACAATACGCTTAAATTTGGTTTCAGCAGAAACGAAGTTTATTTATGTATATATATATATATATATATATATATATATATATATATATATATATATATATATATATATACATATATAGTAAATGAGTACAAATATAATGATAATGCGAAGGTATTTGCAAATTTTATGTGCTCTTACACCTAAGTTAAATTCCTATGTATATTACCAAACATTTATACTCTAAACATACTTCACGTTTTATGGTAAATTGTGTCTGGTTATAGCGTATTTTGAAATGACTCATAGGATTGGTTTTCACGATGGTAGTACTATCATGATACCATCTGTTACAGTAGTGTGCGATAACGTTGACTCTGATATACCCTGTCCACTCTAAGGTTGCAGCAGAATTAAAAATTGCTAACGAAATAAATTAAAGCAATTGAATTGTATCTTGATTCCTCACATTGTGATTGTGCTGTAGCTTAGTTACCTTGTATTTTTCAATATTTCAAGTGAAATTTGCGCTTTGAAAAACATGTTATTGGCATTCACGTGGATGAATTAGCTGCAACCTTAGAATGGATAGAGATAGCATGTTATATTTTGCTACGGTTCGTAGTAAAGAATCCTCGTCACATTAACTATCAGATTCAATTAAGTGTAGATAAATTTACTTAAATAAAGTAGGTTGAATACTGATTAGCGAAATCTATTTTATAAATAATAAATAGCATACAGTAATGCACCGATTACCACAATAGCGTTGCGACAGTATTATTGCTATCGCAACATCATGAGAGTGGGTTTAGGTTACAAGACAAAATGACAAAAACTAAAAAAGGAAACAATATATTTGAATATTTTGTAACTAAAGTTAAAATGTAAAGTTGAGGTCTGTAAAAGTGGCGTTTCATTTGGCTTTAAGAAGGCGAGGCAGATGTTTATTCGGGCCTACTATGTCACAATCTCGATGTGTATACAGGATGAGGCACACAAAGTGTTACAGAGCAATAACACTTAAACTAGTGATCATATCCACAAATGTTGCAGACCTAAGTGTCAGTGTTCGAGAAGGTCATACTGAGTCACACTATGTTCTTATCGGTGGATGCGCTGAAGCTACGTCTATGACAACTTCAATAGTTACATGGAACCATGTATCTTTTATTCAATGACATTAGTACCGATTTGAAGACGAGTTCAGCTACCTACAACACAAGGTCATTTAGTCACGCACTCAAAGGATCCACAAACCTTGGTTTAGGTCTATCTACAGAAGATGCTCAAAGTGATGACCCTCGACTTGTAAGCACTTGTTAATTCTCTGATAAAAAGACCGTCGAACGTCAGCCAACATTTGTGGTGTAGTTTCGGTACATACTCGGCGTATTCTTTCTTTCATATCGAATGGCAAATGGTAGGTGCTACCACCGCCGTGTTGCATACACATGTTCATGCGAACATGCAAAGGAACGTCTTCTAGTAATTGCGGCAGTATGTTGTGCAAAAAGTTTACCTTAAACTTGCCCAGTCAAGCGACCTTAAAAAAAAAATGGACCAATGACGTGGTCACCGAAAATTCCGCACCAACAATTAACGGACCACGGATGTTGAAATTGTACAGTTCTCATCCACCGAGGATTCTCATTTGCTCAATAATGCATGTTATGCCTATTCACATTTCACGTAGTTGTGAAGTTATATTCGTCGGTAAAGAGCACCTGACCCAAAAAGGAGACGTCTGTGCGCATTTATCAACGAAGCCAATCACAGAAATTGTAGCTATTTAAGAAATCATTGCCGCACAAATCCTGATGTAATGATATACGATACGGATGGAACTTGTGTTTGTGTAAGATTCTTAATACAGATCGCTGACTAATTCCTCTTTCTCTTTCCATTTGCTTGCTACTCGCATGTGGATTTAGTGCAGCAATAGCGACGATAGCAGCCGCATTGTTTTAATTCACAATCGGTCGACGTCTGACTCGTGTTTGTTTCACTGTAACGAAGCGACAGAAACGGTTAGCTAATCGCTTAAAAGTAATTTGCTATTTTTGTTGTTGCCTATCTGGATAACGAGCCGCATACAAATCCTGGACGTTTCAGTAATTTTTACGACGTTCCCCCAACACCATAAACAAATCAAATGATTCTTAAAAATAGTTGATTTTCGCGATCAGATGTATTCATATTAGAAGGTAATGCGTGACTAAATTACCTTCTGATGTAGGTCGCTGAATTCGTCGTCAAATCGGTATTAAAGTCATCGAATGAAAGATACGTGGTTCCCTTTAACAAAGTGAAGTTGACCTTAACGTAGTGTCAGCGCCTCCATAGATAAAACATACAGGATGTTCTAGTATGACGGCCTTCTGGAACACTGAAATTTTTGTCTGAAATATTTGTGGATATGATCACTAGTTCGAGAGCTATTGCTCTGTAACAGTTTTTGTGCCTCATACTGTATAAACAAAAGCAGTATACGCTGTTTTCTCTTGATGGACGTCTTCTTCCGCCAAAGACACCAGCAGGTCGAGCATGGTTCTTTTATTCGAAACCGTCGTAACTCCGACGTGTCGGTAGAACGACGCTAGTGTCATGACGGCTGCGCAAACATGCGAGCATGGATCGTCTTGTCATAAGGCTTCCGTCAGAATTATTGCGTCAAATGAACGACGGTCCCAAAGAGGAATATATGCAGAGGTTGGTACGAAATTTGCAGTAGCGACGTGTTATTTTTGTGTGTTGGAGAATCTGCTTTCAAGTTTCAGCCAATAGAAAACCTCTATGAACAAAAATATTATACAGCTATAACGAGAATGACGTTATTTGCACTTAACCTGTACTTTTATTTACAAGTGACACATTAACGTGTATTTTTATTCACAAGTGACACTTTAATTTATTACACGTGTGAGCAGAACTTGAAAAATCTGTGGTCAAGTGCTAATATTCTGTGGCAGTTGTGTGGGGTTTGCTTAAATATTAATTTCATGAGTCAGTGTAAACGTCACTATAGTAGTGGTGTTGCTGCCGTAATAGAAATATCAGTACTTGACCACAGTTTTTTTATATTTTCATTTGGATGTTTATATGAGCAATGTAAAATATAACATGGTAAATAAAGTTCAACATAATTTTTAACATTTCAATATGTAGCTTATAATTTTGAAGTATACATATGATTTACAGTGACAAATTTATTTTCTGTCAGAGCATTTATAATAAATAACAGAAGACGATAAATACTATTCTCCAGTCAATAAGAAAATGTTCCTTACATTTGAGGAAAATATATATTTTGTGGTCTCCTTGACCCTATAGACGATATAAATTTAAAATTGGTTTCCCAATCTAGGAAAAAGACAACGCGTGAGCACGAATAACGTACTGCTCAAAATTACAAAAATTTGAATAGTCTCCTGCGATAACTGTAAGGTACAACGTTGTAGGTTAACTGCCAATACAAACTGTAGCAATGTTTTTAAAAGTTACTACGTTGCGTATAAACACTGGTTTCTCAGGATATTTTCAGCAGAGAATGATTTTGTCTTATGCGTTTTGTACTACAGATTCAAGCCATGAATATTTAAATACCGCAATTTTTTTTCTACAGCACATCACTTTCATTCAGTTTGGTTATACTAACACGTTTTAATTAGGCCTACCGACAAAACACATGCGTACACTAATACAGCGCCAATAATTACCTATATAAACATCAGTTAAAACAACTTGTTTTTGTCTTCAAAAATATTCAATACAAACTGTATTACTTATTTAGGTATTAGCGATCAGTATGGGTAAGATGTAGGTTATGGCTCTATGGTCAAGTTATAGGTTATGGTACGTGTACAGTAATTGAGCTTTAAATTTGTCTTTGCACGTATTGTTTATACTGTGTGCAGGCTTTATATTAGTTAAAAATATAGTTTGTCACTTGAAACTGTGAATATTTCATTGTTTCTATCGATATTTATTTTAAATACGCACGTTGTCGGCCTCTTGACACGCTGAAATACCGCGTCAGTGTATTGACGGTCACGTCGTTCATCTGAAACGCTTTGACGGGCAACAAACAGAACCATGCTCGCTGTTTTGCCGAAACGTCATTCCACTGACGCGTCGTTCTGACGACAGGGAGAAAACACGAACCATGCTCTGCCTGCAGGTACACTTATACATGTGGGAGATAAGCATCGTGTGAAACAAGTGCTACGAGATGGAATGTGTGTCACTGGTATTACCCACTTATCAAACCACTAACATCTTCGACTGCGTTTGTAAAGTAAGCGGTAGATTCTGAACCTTGCACTTAAGAGCATATACTTTTTTTTGTTCCAAATTGCGTGCTTGGTTAGATGACCACAACAATAGATCATATTTCCAGGCGGCCAAAAAGTATGCAATTGAACGGTGTTTAACCTATGTTTTTCGTATGTTGGTTAACGATGTCAATGTTTTTTTTCCTCTATGCATTTTGTGCAGTAATATGCAGAGGAAAAATTTGCCGAATTAAACCTACATTGTCTGCAAACCGGGGTTTCACTCCAAACGGTGCATTCGATAGCACTGTAGCAAATGTTCTCTCAATTGATTTTAGGTTGATACATTTGCGTTATTACTTCATGTAAAGAAAAAAAAATGTGGTCATACTCGCACATTTTGGTTACCTTTGCTCACTTAGGTAGCCGAAAATTTAATTCAGAGTAGGTACGATACTGTTACAGTTACCTAGTTCAGTCAAATTAGAAATTTTAAAGAAAAAAATTATTAACAAGCTGAATTTTTGCAGAGACCTTCCAAACCCCTCACTTCTCAACATACTAAAAGTCCCCGTCAATCAGAGTGAAACTTCGGCGCCAAATTGGAAAACGACTGCCAAAATGGTGTCATGTATAATAAGCATACTGCCATATCAAATTAAAGAACACGATTTTTTTCTATGAAAAATATTCGACTGAGTGTTTTTATAAAATCAGTAAATTGGCAACGTCTGCTAATAAGTTGCAGAACTTTATGTAGATGAAAAAGGTACCCCTGTACAAAATTGCAGCATCCAGAGTCAAAAGACGAAGGAAGTAAACCCCAATGAAGAAAATAATTGACGTCTCAACTTCTAACTCATCCTGTCAGTTTTTATATTTCAAAATCTCAATAAATTGCAAAAAAAAAGTATTCGTCATAGGTACCTGGTTACTAAATTCACGCTCCTACGTCAGAAAACCTCTTCTGTGAAGAGATGGCTTAACCGGAGGGATCTTTTGGGATGGCCGGAGCCGGAGACGTTCTGGTCTGTTCTCTATTCGTAATTTTGAGGCTATTTAACGTAGGGGCGTGAGATTTGGTGAGCCGGCACCTAACACCAAAATCTCCAATTTCTCCGAATCCCTTGAAAACTGCCCTAGGCAAAAATTTCACTCTGTAACTATAGGCCTAACTCATTTTTGATAAGAAATCACCTCCCAAAGCTTGTACCGTAAGCTTAGAAACGCGTGTTTTCATATGCATATGTACCGTAAAACGGGGTGAGAATGTGCCAAGAGGGGTGAGATTGTGACAGTCTAATTGTATATGTTTGATTACATATATCTAAAAAAAAAAAAAAAAAAAAAGGCAAGTACATAGGCTTAGTCCTGAAGAATGAATAAAGTTTGAAAAAAGGACACAAGAATAAAAAATTATTTGCTATTATTATATGTAGAATTAGGTTGGCACAATCTCACCCCAATGTGGCATAATCTCACCCCGTTTTACGGCATATGTATTATATACATAAACGTAGGCCTATGTGTACATATAATATACATGTAACCTTAGATATACGTAGCTTACACGTACATGCATTCACGCTTCCCATTTTTATTAAATGATTCATTTACCGATCTTTATCGATGGATTTATTCCTATATAATGACAATGTTCGTTCACAGTAATTTATAGTCCAAGCATTAAAAGTGCACTTCTCTAACATTCAAGTCTGGTAACTGTAGTTTATTGTATATAAAACAAGGCTGTCGACCTTGTTTCACCCATCACTCATTCATGCCGCAAGTTTATACACAGGTAAACGGACGACATATTTAGACTTTATAAAGTTAACTCGTATATAGACTGTCATAAATGTGCACTTGTCAATAAAAGAAACTGCAACACTGTGACTACACGAAATGTACGACATATTTCTTGGTCAACTTACTGGTAAGGAAGCTGTACTTCATGTCGAAGGAGTGGTTGTAGAACCTCCAGCAGGCACGAGCAAGTCAGCAGATACGCCGCTCAGTGTCCGTAGCAGGAAGGTTACAGTCGAGTCAAGAGACATGCCACAGAGACTGCTCCACTAAGATCTCTGAGTGTAGACCTGCAAGTATAATAAAAGTGGTGCGAAATTATTTCGTGTAAATTCTCCCTATATTGTGAATATGTCCTGTGGAATGAATGTGATGGATACAATATTTTGTTTGTTTTTAGTTAACTTATTTGTAAACTGTGTAGTGACTCAGGATTCTGTATTGGGCTGTTATAGTAATACGGGACAAAAATTACCTTCTACGCTTATGAATTCAGACAGGTCCCTTAAGGACGTTCAAGTGCGATAAATTCATTATATAATATTTGTATGAAATCATGTTAGGTTTGTAGACGATACTTACTAGTTTACTCTTAGGAAGCAATTTTAGCTCTCATAGTTTTCTCATAACGCTGCACCAAAGAAAAAGCTTGCGAATTTTGTTATTGATGCACCGTTAAAAGAAAACAAATCGAGCTAAACATGTTTCGTAAGAGAAAACTGCACTCACAAGTATCGTATTTAAAACTAACGATATTTCATAAAAATATAAATTTATTATTTTATCGCACTTGAACATCCTTAAGGGCATGCAATTTTCGTCGTCATATTTTAATTTTTTATTTGTACAAGATATTTTTTTATTATTTCAGACACAAAATGTGACTAAATTTTGCTCTAATTAAATTTATATATCTCTCATAGTTTTCGCGTAATGGCTTGTTAAAGTCGAAATTTGCACGTTTCCTTTTTAAGGACGAGACTAAAACGAAATGACATACCAAACTAAAAAATTCACAGTGAATAAAGAGTACACATGCTTCAATTTCTCGTACATACAAACAAAGATTTTTTTGCATTTAAATAAAAATGCTAAAATTTAAAATAAAAATTTTAAAAAATATTATTAACATAAATATATTTTATTTTGTAGTTTAACGTAGCTGAATTTGTAACCTACAACATCGTTATTCACTGTGATTTTTTTTTTTTTTTTCAGTTTGGTAAGTGAGTTTGTTTTAGTGCAGTCCTTTAAACGGAAACATGCAAATTTTGATTTGAACAAGCCATTGTGCAAAAACTATGAGAGATATAAAAATTTTATTAGAGCAAAATTTAGTCATATTTTGCGTCTTAAATAATAAAAAAATATGTGGTACAAATATAAAAATGAAAACCTTGTGATGAAATTTGCTGTACACCCAGCCCCACTTAACGCGACAGATGTAAGACAATTTCCCTTTTCACAAGTATTAAACCATCAAATTCACTACTACTACTGATGACATAAATTACGGATTGAAAAAATATTTATGAGGAATTTAATATAAAAGCTGAATTCTGTGTGTTGATGCTGATGAATATGGTGATGAGTTAATATATTAGCGTTGAAATAAATCGGAATATAATTTCTAGGTCTGAGGTAGTGACTCCCACATCCTTACAAAATGTAAAGTTAAAATATTTGAATCATTAAATAATTTAATAGCTTGAAAATAAAATAAATTATATTGAAAAATTAAACTATATTATGGAGAAATTAACCTTAGGCTGAAAAACTCAGTAGTCTTAATGCTGCCAGAAATTGTAATATTAAAACAGAATTTGCCAATTAAAAAATAATTGTTCAGACATCCAAAAGTGACAACATATTCCAACCAAACGAATTTTCAAAAATTTTTCACGTCCAGCTCAAAATATAGTTTAAAGTTATTAAACCATAAAATAATACAATCTCAGACCTCAGAGCATAGAAGATTTAAGTGTACGAGAATTCCTTAAATCGGTATCGTCACGGTACAAAATTATGTGTATACAGTTGCAAACAAAAAGTATTACAAAAATGCCGGAATCCATAGGTATGACAGAAGCGACACGACCACTGCGGTACTAAAAGCAGTAGAAGTCCGCCAATCAGCACCGAACTGTCTCTGACGTCTGCACGCGAGAAATGGCTGACGCGAGGCGAATTCCGAATAGAAATTATATCGATTTGTTCGAGAGTGAATTTGATTTTGCACACAAATGTTGGTGAAACTGGTGAGTTGGTAGTGAATTGCATTTATTTACTTTAAAAGAGAGATGTTTGTTGGTTACCATAAACGAATCATATCGTTTGTAAGAAAACTTCTAAATGAGTATGTTCACACCGAAACCCGAAACTGCAGTTTCGGAAACCTAGGTATCGGAAACTGCTGTTTGAGCGCGGTGTAAACGGCGCGAAAGTGCGATTTCGTTGCCGAAACCTGAGTCTTTAATTTAAGTTTCCTGATGAAAGTTAAGTTTCTTGTACGGTGTAAACACCTAAACTGAGGTTTCCCTCAATTTCGGTCAGAAATGAAGCACTACGACAGTTGGTTTAAATATATTTTATTGTGTTGGAAACGCAAAGTAAGTGAAATATTGAAAATTATTTTGACAGTAGCTGCAGTATAAACGAACAAATTTGAGTGTTAAGAAATTATTAGCGTTTGTGTGTAAGAAGTTACTAGCAACTGAATTTTCACAAATGCAAATTGGTTCGCAATGTGCTAAAATCGTCCACTGTAATAGGTAAATGAGTGTGATTTCTCTCATATTCTGTCCGTTTCCGTATTGTTTACTGTTTATTTACTGTTTAAAAATTTTAATAAGTCTTCACTTATTTTAACACCTGCAGTTGTTTCCGACAGACTAAAACTTTAGTTTCCCTAACTGACATTTCACGTATGGTATAATCACACATCAGATTACAAAGTGAGTTTTCGGAAACTGCTGTTTCGTGTCTCGGTGTTAACATACTGATAGAGCATTTATTTCCATATTTCGGAACATCAATGAGAACTTTAAATCCCATGTTACAAATAACAGGAAAAATCTTAAATACGGTAAACATTTGTGGCTGTCGTATACAGGAGGTTAGTATGAAGTATCTAAGCACATTTGCAGGCAATATATACAGAGTGTCATGTAATTCGCGGATACGGACACTGTAGCGGTGTTGTATGGTGAAAACGCAGCACAAAGTACACTTGGGTAAAAACTCGGTAGGAGTTCGGATTTCGAGAAAAACGGGCAAACAAAAACGGCTGCCACACACATGTAATGTCACAGGACGCAATAGCATCGTTCAGCAGATGAAACCACCTATCATGTTTACAATGTGACGTATGATGTTATTACGATTGTAATTGGACAGCAATCATAGGCTCTTCGA
>PNEQ01040413.1:0-25168 GCA_003012365.1 Medauroidea extradentata | reverse complement strand
AATAACTTTTCTTTGTAAGTAAACAACGGTAGTTGTAGTAAATGCATGCCACGCGCCGCCAGACAAAAAGCCTAAGCCATCGCGGGTCGCTACACGGACGGCGAGAGCCGCCTCGTCTCGACATGCCTCGGTTACGTTATATCAGCAAGACGAGACCCTTCCTCTCAGGGAGATTGGCTTACAATGAGATAGGGGAAGGGACAAGGCAGATGGCTCACACCCCCACCACTGCGACTTCCTCTAGACACGTTACTGTGATGAACCGCGCCCCCGGCCCTTAGCCACGCCTCTTAGCCTACTCGAACACGTGGCACGGAGAGCTATCTTCAAGTTTACTACCAGCCCCCGTAAGTCTTAAGTAAGACTTTTTATTTTTATTCTCTCCCTTACTGGTAATATGACATAAAACACGTACTCGATAAAACGTGTTCTGAAAGTCTGTGTGGACGTCTAACGTCATCACAAACTCCTCATAAATGTACCACATTCTCCGTCAAGTCATTAAACTTAATGTGGTAACAGCAGTGGCCACTCTAAGAGTAACTATGAGCTGTTTAATTTTTTTTCTGTTTTCTATGCACCAATTAATTCCTTTATGGCTTCTAAGTTAACCCTCTTTCTCACTCTCACACAAAATCACACAAATTATATATATATATTATATGTGTGTATATGTTTTCAAAATTAAAGATATTAATTATGTGTATTATTTCGCCCGGAATCAAGCATGCAGAACAATAAACTGAATTTTTTTTGTTTTGTACAAAATATATTCGGACATCAAACACTAGAAACCACTTTTGTATGCTAAATTTTAGTAATTGGAAAACTTTAATACTTCATAATAATTTTATTGTTGTACGCAGAGACACAAAGGCTGTTTTCTGATCACCCATATTTAAAAATATCAGTAGTGAATTATAAAGTTTGTACATAACTGTGGATGTTAAATATAGTTAATACTTATTATACACTACGGAAAAATTACAGTACATATCGTGCCATCCGTTGGGAAAATTTTCGTAAGTTTATATTTGATATGTTCATAGTTGAGAGTTCACATTAGACGATAATATAAGAGGAAAATAGCTGTCAGTTTAGGCCATGTTTAATTTCTAATTATTATGTTTTTCAGAATTGCGGTAAGGAGACAAGCCCCATTTTAATATGAAGTGAGATATTTTTATTATTGTCGTTAAAACCAATGTTCAGTCATATTCATCCTTGATGTGTGACGGGTACATCATATTAAGAGTAAAAATTTATAATTACAATAAAAATGTAGAATCAAATATGTATTTGCTTCATTTAAATTTATATAGCATCTAAATTGCCCCGTCACTGCTCGAAGCTATCCAACTGTTATTTCATTTTGAGTGTTTTATTTATTGAAATATATATTATTAAAGCGCCTGTGAGAATGTTAAGTCATGTAAACTAAATAGATACAAAAACACGAACACACACAAAAATAATTGAAAATCATCCTTCATGGACAGATTTCGACTCAGCTTTGCCTGTTACACAAATTTTTGAACGTCACTTAAAAAATACACAACATTAAAAGTGTATTGTTTTAATTAGTATATTCGTCTTGAAGCTGACTATTTTGTACAACGTAATTGCGATAATGTATTGTAAAATAATTACTCCACGGTGTGCAAGCTACAGGCCTGATAAAGACAGCTTGTTATTTCCGAGCGAATAGTAAGGTTCAACGACAGCGTTTGGGGAATCCTGTCAAAGATGATTTATTTGATGACACAGGGATATCCTGCCTCGTCGAGGGTTTATCGGCTCTCTCAGGTATTGTATGCAGATTTATCACCAAGAGGGTTTTATTTTTATCACAAGGAAACATAATCCACATAACTACTTGCGTTACATTATTACATTCTCACGTATCTAATGACAACCTTTCTTATAAGGAAATAATCTGTTATTAGTTTTTTTAGCATACTTCTTTGTCTCTCGTATTTGTATGTTCTCTTATGTCTTCGTTTCGTGTTCTTGTATTTGGTTGTCGTCACCTTCGCCAGATTTCTATTAAAATAAATTAATTATATATATATACATGGGTAAATACTAGACTACAACGACCCCGCTGTAAATTAACGTTCTGTTCGTGAAACAGTCGCAGTGTCAATATATATGTTGAAATGGAAATAGTGATAAAGTTTGTTGTCCGTTATATATTGTAAAAATTTGAAGAATGTGAATAAATTTTGGCCAGCACTTAACATCTAGGTACTTTGTACTAGTGAGGGTGACATGGCGTGAGTATGGAGCAACGTCGGAATGAAGGGACGAGGGAACGGGAGATCCCCTTGAATACCTGCTAACCAGCGCCATCGTCCGGCACGATTCCCACATGCGAAAATGTGGGGACCGACCCCATTGGGAATCAAACACAGATCGCCATGGTGGGAGTAGTTTAAACATTATCTTCGGATACGTTTCTTTGAAACAGTTAAGCATACGGTAAGTAAACCACCTTTCTCGTCAAAGAAAATATAGGGAAGTATACGCATGTAATAAGAAATCTGTTATAATTTAAAACGCTTACTAAATTACAAAAACTTTTACGTTCGTACAATGGAAGTATTTTTTTAAGTTAATAAACTTGTATCGCAAAAGAACGGCACCAAATTTTAGTATGACTTTCACTGCCGATTATTTTATTGTAACACCTTTATATTCGACACAGTTAATACATACTATACTGATTATCTAACGTAACAATTTATAAACCGCCAGAAATACACGTGGAAAGAAAAAAAATGTTTAACGAGAACTGTTACTCTTCATAATTTCGAATTCTGGTCTGGATTAGAGGATACAAAACAACTGTCATTCCCCATTCCCCAACACACATTCGTAATAATATTTGGACGATTCTTTCGATGGATTTGTGTTACCAACTCTCTATCACTTTATATATATATATACATATACAGTTTCGGTAATGTATGTGATCATATTCAGAAAGACGACACAAAATTGTTGAGCAAAAAACGTCGCAAAATATTTCAGGAAAGGAATTCAATTGCAGTAAACGCCCATCCCCTCAGCACAAAACGCATAAAAATTACAATTTTCAGAAGCGGCAATTACTCCAATCTAATAAATAAGTATTTTATTTATACGAATAAAAATCATTCTTATAATAATAGTGAGCCGGGACTAGAATTTGAAAGATTATTTAAAGAATTCCTTCGTCACTAAGTATCTTAAACTCGTCACTGGTTACGCGGCTGTATTGGAGAAATTGTAAACCAAAAGTACCAATTGTAAAACCACCTGAAACTACTGTTACGTAATGACGGTACTCGAGTTACTAGCAGCGTGCTCATCTGGACTTTCTCAGATAGTTCTACACTAGTTGAAGTGTAGTTTTTGTTTATCTCGGGGGAAAAAACCCTCACTCGAAACCCACAGCTTGGAAGTTGTTATTGGTATTGACCGAAACTCTTGCCACTCGTCACGGGGCGGTGGCCTACTCGTACACAGCGGAACTAATTTAGTGTTGGAAAGTTAACTTCACCAGATAGTTGGATTGGCGGTAGAATGAGCAAATCGGATGCCGTCTCGTCTGGTTCAGTTTACTATCGTTAGATCGTTAACGCTCTTGCGTGTTAGTCCTCGGGTATCGGCTTACCGCTTAGACAGCTGCGGAAATTCGTCCATCTTGTATCTGCAACCTGCCGTGTTTGGTTTTCATTTTTAAAAATATGTGTATTTCAACCTTTTTGTCCTTTCAGTAAATAAACTTTGCCTATTAAAAATTATCGTCGAATATTCTTTTGATGGAAATTATTTGAAACTAACGACATCTTTGTTTCAAAACTAATGCTGATTTAAAGTAAATACAACTTACATTACATAAATTTAACTACTAAGATATTTTAATCTAAACACAATTCTGTGATATTCATGTAAAGGGGTATGACTCGAAAAACGAGAAAATTGTGTTAAGTATGGGAGTACATGTTATTTTCTAGGTCTGGGTAAAATGCTATAACTATAATGGTTATGAGAGGGTAACAAATTAAATTCCGATGTTTTAATGTTCCATAATACACAGTAAAACTTCAAACTTTCTTTTTTAAATTTACACATAACACAACTTTTTACACATGCCAGTTTACCCAATCACCACAGAATTGTAGACTCTGTTACAAGTATAAATTAATGACAACTTCCTTTGCGGCTAAGCTATTTTACAGTGTTTCGTATTTACACACAAAAAATTTGCTTACAACAACCAAATTGATATTTTGACAATGCGAGGGTATTTAAGAGTGATGGCCTACCTTACAGCACAGCGACGTTTCGCACGTATTGGTGTAATGATGATTTAAGAAAACGTAAAGAAAAAATGGTACATGAATGTAAATAGTATTATTCATGAATTTGGTGGGTTGTATAAGAAACCAAATAAAAGGTCAAGTTTATGACACAATTTTGTGTACCTATGAAAACAAACAAGTTGAAGAAGTGTTGCCTTTTTTAATATTTATTTACGACGTTTTAATTTTTGAGTACTGATTTTGGTCCAAGATATTAAACTAAACTGATACGCCAATGTCCGGATGTTAGCTTTAATATCGTACTATTAGTTTCAGAGTAGTTTGTTACTTATTTTATGCTATATTTTAAATTTATTGCCAGCTTAAAAAAACATAATACTTCAACTTAGATTTTCCGTTTAATTATATTTGACATAATTTTTAACGCCACGGGTTCCAATTAATGATATTTTAATCAGTTTTATTTTTTAATTCCTAAGAGGTGACCAATATAGCAAAACCGTTACGTAGAAATTTGGGAATTGTTTTTTCTATGTAGCCTAAATTTTTAAAGACAGAAGTTTGTACAATTTTGGCTAACTTTCGACTTTAATAAAATTTAATTAAGTCAGAAATTTTCCAAATTTATTTAAAATTACGTTTTCAAATAATTGGGCTGTATAGTGCAAACAATTTGCAACATTTTTATGTAAAGGTTTTTCGATGTCTATTCGCTTCGAAGATTTAAACAATTAATCTCGCAAAACCAGCACAAATAGGAACCCGTTGCCTTAAGGGTTCCGCCTGCCAAACGACAATGTTACGAGATCCGAACATGATACAACACGTTCTCTTAGGGTAAACTCAAGATCTCTAACTACCGTCTCAAAGTGCATGGCACTGTCTCAAAGTGCAAGGCACGCAACTAGTTTACGGTATTGTTTCGCTGTTGACTTGCGAAATTTCAAGTAGTGTCAAAGTAGTTGATGACGTGTTAATATAAACTGACGTATGAGGCGGAAAGACACATCTGAGTATTCAGTACAAAATATTTAACAGTTAAAACTGGTTACAAAAATATACAATTTAGTCATTATAACTCTTCCTACTTGCTTGTAAGAAACGTAAGTTGATATCAGATGTTTTCGACCGACATCTTCCGGTCCTCAAGGATTATTTGTAAACAGATACCAAGGATTATTTGTGAATTATTTTGTTTTAATTCCTGCAGTAATGAGCCACAGCAACATTCGCCCAGAGTGGTTTCAGAATACCAAGAAAACCAAAATCATTTCTGCCGGACAGGACATCAACCCATATCCTTTCTGAGCGCAAGCCCACTCAGATGCAACAATATAAAAATACCTCCATCCATTTCATGAAATAGAAGAGTTCAACTGTAAAAATCGAGGGAAACCATCGAGGGAAGCCTGATCGGAAATCGTACTGAGAGAAACTACACTGCTACAGAAACCAATACTTTGTTAAAATTAGGAAAGGCGACACTGAAAGAAAACTTTTGTAGTAAATTTTCCCTACCACTTATTTTGTAGTAAATACAAAATAATTTTTGGTGACCACAATAGTTTTATGGCGCCAGAAAAATGTCTTTGTGGTGACAATAAAAATGATTTAATTCGCAGGTTCGATACGAACAAAATAATTTTTGGCAGCCAGAATTTTGTTTTCTGTTGAGGTTTGAGTGACAGTAATAAACTGTTTGTTTGTGAAAAAAAAAATGTGTTGAAAAAAGTCTTAGAAAACCGTATATAAGTTCTGTTGTAAAATATTATAAGAAACAACTTTATTTGTAGAAGAAACAATCAATACTTAAAAATAACTTTGGAAGGGACTAACTGTTATTTGCAAGAAACTTGGGGTGCTGTTAAAAATAAATAGAAAAGCGAAACCTTTCGTTTCGCATAAGAAACAAAGAAATCTGTTGACTGAATATTGACTAAACAGTTTGTTCTTTTGAAGAAGCAAGCTGTTCAACAGAAGAAGGCTAGAGGATACAACGTTTTCATTCGAAAAACAGACAAGAAATGTCACGTTTACGGGAATTAGATCTGTTCCCGTCTTCAGGTATGTGTACAGACTGAGGAACTCCAGCACACTGACTGTGACATCTGGAAAACGAAAGGCTTACATAGAAAATACCTCCCCGAAGGAAACATATTAACTTACCGTCCGCGTTTTCTTTGTTGTTTTGTTTGTGTTCATATTTGTTCATATCCATTCGCGTCTCTTGCCTTTCCTGATGTCCTCGTTGTCCCCGTTAATTTTGTCACCATCTTTGAGGCTATGTCACGTCTACGACCTCGTCAATTGACAGAACTTCCTTTCCTCTCCCCAATACGATAGGAGTTATGCGGGGCGGTGACGAATGTTGGATGCTATGACCAATAGGGTTTCGTCTTTACGTCTGGTGTACGAACTCTTAACGTCTCGTGGTAGCCAATGGAAGGGAACATACACAAGCACCAATATACGGTGCATATGGTTTATAGACAGGGTAAAGGGATGCCAACAGGCGGAGAGTATAGTTATGTAGAGGATAAGAAGTGTAGGGGAGTTCTACGATCTCATCAGTTGACGTAACATTTTTAGAGGAGGTGTGCAGAGTGGCTTCTTGGTGGAGGGAGTAAAGGGAAGCGTAGGGAAAACGTTCGGTGAAACGACGAGTTAGTAGAAGTGACATTTTCCGCCGTTTTTCATACGCCATTTTTTTACGACTACCTCTGCGTCTACTGTTTTTTTGTGACGGTTATTAATTTTTTTTTAAACCCACATGAAAGCGGTTATCACAAACCTGCTCGGCAGTTTTGTTTAAAATTATTTTCGCCGTTTAAGCTTTTATTTTTTTTTTTCAGGGCAAGAGTATATACAATTCCGTCCAAAAATTAACTTAACAGAAATGTCGTTAGTTACATAAATACCACAAATCTGTCGTGGAAAAAACAGCTAACATGGCGAAATCAATTACAAACCAAACTGTCAAATAAATATTTTATATCTGCTGTTGTTTAGGCTTAGAAGATAACTATTGCGCTGCTATCGCGTAGTTATTGTAACATTTTTAATTTTCCGTGCCCTTTTTATGAATACTATACATTATTTATTCTGAGTTCTATGAATGTTATGAGTTTGTTGATTGCAGCTAACACTTTATTATTATGTAGGGCTATTCTGCAACAAATCGGCACCATTCAATTGCTATGGCGTACGAACATACGTAGAAAAAACTGTTCGGTTTATAATCCAGATAGCACAGGTGTCCAAACCTGAATACTGTACCAAATACAACAGAGCCGTGAGTAGAGACCGGAAAAATTCGTGGGTTCACTGACCTGTAGCCTAGCCTCCAAGGTCATCTGTGTATTCAAGCAGACAACAGTTGTTCATTGGCCGCTCAATGACGCAGTGATATGGGCCTGCATTTAGTTGCTTCTGTACTATTGGCTAAGCGACTTCCAGGAAGTGTCAGATAAGTCACGGGCCAATTGCGAAAGTGGCACGAACTTACAGTTGCTGGAATTCTTGCTTGGGAATAAAAGAAAACGACAAATTTTCAGGTCTCTAGTTAAAAGCTGCTCGCTGACACAGTGAAATGTGTCTGTATTCAGTTACAGTTCTATTATTGGCTCGGTTACTTCCAGGAAGTGTCGAGTAAGTCAACGGCCAATTGTGAACGCGATACAGACCTATAGTTATTTGAATTCTAGCTTGCGCTTAAAAGTAAACGCGAAATTTTCAGGTCTTTAGCCATGAGTTCTACAACGTTATACAAAATCACGTTTTTTTTTCTCAGTGAAGTACCTCGGTTCAAGCTAGGAACAGACCCACTTGACCAACTCTGTGTCCACAAGCAATTCGTTACGCAGATGCCATTTACGTCATTCGAGACATGGGAGAGCGGTTGCGGGAGGGGGGGGGGGGAGTCTGAGCTGCGACAACACGATCGCGCTGACCATCCATCACGTCGGAAGTGACGCGACGCTGGGCAGCGCGCCACGCCAGGGCGGGTGGAAATCCTGGGAAGAGGATACAGTTCGCACTGGAGGGTGAAGCTAATTCACGAGCTGCAACATCACTGCGACGTTCGTGGCAAACAGAAAGTAATTAATTGGACACTACATTAAAAAAATCCGTCGCTGCGTGCGAGATTAAACTACGAGCAGATTTTAAAATATTTGCGCACCGCACACAGTTACGGACTTTAACATGTCTTCGTAGTTAGCATATATGCTACCCCCAGAACCAGTTTATCAAGACTCATAGGACATTTCTGATATAAACTCACTGATAAAAAGCGCGACGAGAAATCAACAGTAAACGTTAAACTAAGAAAAATTCAGATGCAAACTAAGGCGAACTAAATTCAGCAGCCTAATTTACTGTAAGTATACTTGAACTATTTGCTAGTTAACTGGCAGTAATGGAACAGTTAAAAATATTTTTAACAGAATAGAAAGATTTTAATCACATAGATCGAATAAAGTAACAAGAAATTAATGTAAAATTGTTTTGTAACCTTTGAACGATTCCTGCAACTGGTTCGCATTATAAACAGAACCGTTTTTATTGGACATACGAGATTGCTCGAGAATGTTTCCATATTTCAGAAAAACTCACAATAAAACAAAAAACAAATAAACGAAGAAACTAAAGCCAGCAAACTTTAGATATGACGACATTCCTTTAACGAATTATTTGTATGTTTATGCCTGTTGACTACAGCTTACTGGTTTTTCTTGATTCGTTTTTTGTTTCATTTTGGGTTTATTTTCTGCAATACGGCAACAATAGCCTGCAATGGCGTATGTCAAATAAAACTGTTTTGTTTATAAAAATATTTTGCCGTAACAAAGACACTAAAAATTCGTAAATCATAATTTGGTCACCAGATCATTTTAATATATTTCTCGCACTTGCACTTGATAAATACATAGATTCACATATAAAATATTCCAAGTTACTTAAAACCATGCTCGTCTACTTTTACAATTTTCGCGATAGCTATTTTTTAATCCTTAACAAGACCAGATATCGGGTAACCGGTTTGGCAGTTTTTTGTTAGAATGGTTTTTATCGTGTTGAATTTTTTTCAAGGAGTAAATACTACAGTTAAAGCTGTGTACATAGTAGTGACATTTTTGTTCATGTACTTATTAGTTGAAACAGTAAAATTTCTTGTCTCGAAAATATAGCTATCATTGCAAAAAAAATTATTTTAACAAAGCAGCCAAACTGGTCTGTGATATCTGCTCTCGTTTAATACCGTAACGTGGAGTTACTTTGCCATTTTATAGGGTAGCATTACACCACAATTTTTCGTTTAAAATAATTGTTAGCACCTTCTTAAAGGGATTAATCTTTCCCAGTACACAGCAGTCATAAACGACATTACTTTCCTGTAAATAGTGTTTTAGAATTTGTATTTAAAAATAAATTAATGGGGTGGTGCAAAGCAACCTCACTTTACGGGGTTAAAAAATAATCATCGCAAAAAAAAAAAAAAGTAGAAACATGGCGTTAAGTACGAGACGTGATACTCTCGTGCCACCAGGGAAGTACATGTAATGGGTGCGTGGTGGGAATAGTCATCACAGGTAATCACTAAGAGTAGAACATTATTCGTTGTAAATGAACAGGTTTTTTGTAATGTCACCCGAAAACCCTTTTGTTAATAAGAATCTTTTTAAATTTCGTTTTCAGGAAATAATAATTTTTTACCTGTCGCACGTACGAAATGTACGTTTGTATTTCGGGACGTCGGGTGTCATCTTCCTCTGCAGTATTACTACAGCAATTCGTTACATTTATGATGTTGATATCTCTTAGTCTAACCGTCTCTCTCTCTCAGGTTCTCTCATTTACATGGGTCTCTCCAGAGATCGCCTACACGTCGTCATAAATCCCATTATTTGTGTACGCCACCTGCCTCGCAAACTGTCCATCGAGCGCGCTCTTTACAACCGCAGTGCCTCTGCCATCTCTCGGTTCATAACACGCCGTTGTTCCAACTCTCTCCTGGCTTGTTCATCTGCCTACACGGCCCATAAAGTGCGGGCGGTGTTTCTCGCCCGTGTAACCTATTTCATTTCAACGGCTGTATTTTTTTTTTACAGCCGGCCAGGTATCAAAGAGAAGGTCAGCCATATTGTTTAACTAAGCATAAGCGTACTTTGTAAACGCCGAAGGCGTTTAGTTTCTACTGTTTTTTTTTTTTTGCTATAATTATGTACTTTTAAGCTTAAACGAAAGCAGATATCAAAACTCTGCCTGGCAGTTTTGTTTAAAATTGGTTTTGCAATGATAGCTAATTTTTTTCAAAGCAATAAATTGTACTGTTTCCAGTAAAAAGTCAATTAACCAGAATTTCGTCAATTACATAAATAGCTAAAACCATAGTATTACCCGCCTTGAAAAAATCAGCCAACGTGGAAAAGACGATTGTAAACAAAACTGCCAGAAAGATTTTTGACATGTGCTCTCGTTTAGGCGTAAAAAGTTAATATGACTGAGAAAGACTAGAAGGTACGGCCTCAAACTTGATTTATGATGATATTTTCATACTATATGTAACATTATAAAAATTTTTGTTTGCCTAATAAAATATATAATTAAATATGAATATGTTTTTTCGAACTTACAGACAGTAAACACTGTCATTCGAATTAAGGATGCTTTGCAACTAATATAACATTCGAGCTTACTTATGCAATATTAATTAAAACTCCAGAAAATGTATACATTTTGAATGAACATTTCTGAAATTTTCACACTTGTTAAAGATAATTTCCTCAAACTTTTCAAAAGGGCAGCTCACAGAGTTGATAAGAAACATATAGTGAGTTCTTATGTTAGTGCGACTTATCTATTTTTTGTTGGTGAGTTTGTATTTGTTCAGAAACTGACGCAAATAGAGCTACATTTTGATTTCGAGTCCGCGTTTAAAATGTTTAGACCATGTCACGTCAAATATGGAATCGTAACATAAACTGAACAGTTTTTTGCGGACATACGCGTGGATTTCAGAAAAGTCCCATACAAAAAAACTGTATTAGCTGTTATCAAAAAACGTTTTAAATAAAAACAATTAATTTCGGAAAGGAATGTAGTCGTATCCCGGACGACGACATAAAAAAAATATATAACTGTTAAAAACAAACATGAATCCCAGAACAATCAAGTCGTTTTATCAAGAAAACCGACACAATAGTTTTGTAAGAATGGTAAACTAAAACTAAAAAATAAGATGCACGAAATATCGCGACACAAATTGACGAAGGCAACAATGATAGCGTAGGACGACAAGAGACACGAATGGATGTGAACAAGAGAGGAAACAACAAAGAAAACAGAAAAGAGGTAGAAAGTTTCTTTCGACAACCGATGCGACGATTCTGGAAACTAGATCACTTTTTTTTACAGGGACATGTACAAACTGAGGAACTCCAGCAGATTGGCTGTTCCCGACACATCGCATCTGTTGTCGAAGGAAGCCTGCTTATTTTCTTCTGTTCTCTTTGATGTGTCGTATGTCTTCACTTCCGTTCGTGTCTCTTGTCCTTATTGTTATCATATTTGTCTTTGTCCGTTTTAGCCGTCTTTCTCCATTCATAATACTATACTGTTTTGTTATATTGTCCCCTTTTTTTGTTTTTCCGTGTCATCTTCCTTGATGAAACGACTATATTTCACTCTGGAATCAAAATTAATTTTTGTTGTATTTTTTTATATTTTCATGTGTTTTTTTTTTCTGTATACGACTTTAAACCTTTCCGGGATTGCATGTGTTAAAGGTTTCTTGGCGACAGCTATTCCTGGATTTTCCTTTCACGCTTAATGTTCTATTGTTGGTTTCTCTGCAATTCGGCAACATTAACTGGCAAAAAAAAAGGACCAGTTACTATGACTAACGAACAGGAAGAAAAGATATAGGGTCATAGCATCGTATAAAGTTTTAATGGTAGAACCATTTCACCTGTTGAAGGAATGTTGAGTTATGTTGCCGATATCAAGACTATGCGGCCGATAGGCACATAAAGAAGGTACACTACATCTAAGTACATACCTAAAGCCCTTGTTACAAAAAATAGTAACAGACAAACTAATCCGTTAAGGTTTTTTGTTTTTGCAGGTGCAATAACTGCACTATTAAAATTCTTACGCGGTCGCTTAGGTAGGTTCAAGTCACTTGAAAATAATTAGGTATTGTGTGCCTCTAATTACTTAGAGCGTTGTGTTCCTAAACTAAAGTGACAAGTAATGCACAATATGTCTTCAGACAGCCCACGCAATATTTTGTACAGTAAAAATATCGAATAAATACTTATTTTCATATCAAAAATAAATATATTTTGAGTTGAACAAATTTTTTTAACAACCAATGAACGAAATATTTTGACACAGTTTTTGCTCGTTCAATATATTTAGATAAAGTATATTATCTTGTAACACAATAATTTGTCGAACAAGGCAATATTACCTTGAATACATTGTAAATTATTTAATGGATCCAGACAATTCGTATGCACCTTACTTGGTTTTACTTCACAATTTTTAAGTTACTAAACAATTTCTGTGATTATTAAATAAACCTTAATTAACGTTGTGTATCTCCCCGTAAAACAATTTATACGAGACACAATAAAGATGGTGAAAACTTGTAAAATAAATAGCTCTGGACGTAAAAATTAATTTTATTAAAAAACCCTTATGAAATTTCTAAATTATATGAATCTCTTTAATAAGGCATTGTCTTCAATAACAGATAACCTATGTTCAAATATTTGACATGCACACAAACACAATTTATGTTTCAAAACATAAACAAGTATAAAGTCAAAATTACATTTTTTTTCTGTTAGCGAAATGTAGCGTTCGGAAAACAGGATTCACGAAATAATTTTGGTCTCTGTCATAACATATAATATCATTTTTCATTGGTCACTTATAGATACACAAGCATACACAAACATACACACACACACACACACACATATATATATATATATATATATATATATATATATATATATATATATATATATATAATTCATTGCAATTTTGTGTCAGTTCAAAATTTTATCAAGTAATTTTATAGGATGGTCATTTAGGCCTGTGTTGTATATATGAGGTGATAGCCCATAAATTATTATGACTGAAATAAATTTAAATTTGGTCTATAAATTAAACGACTGAAATAAATTTAAATTTGGTCTATAAATTAAACACAGATGCCATGCTGCAAAAAGCTTAAAACAAAACTTTTAAATAAAGACTACCGTATTGAACGAGTATTTAGCATTACAAAACGAAACCCTGTTAAGTAATTGAGAAATAAAGAATACATATTATTTAGCTTTATTTGATGTTTATTCAAAGAAATTCGATTAATAGTAAATTTTCTGGGAAGCATTACAACTCACTGTATTCGGATGTCGGATAAATTCAAAATATGTTTCAGCTAATGTTTTTATTTGAAACCACCAAACGTAGCTAGGTTAACACTATCGTCCTAGTTCATCGATCGAATGTTGTGGATCCGTGATAAAACAGTCGATTTGCATTCGAGTGGATTAGAGTTCGATCCTCAGCTCATGTAATACTTGACTTTGGTTCCCCAGGATTTTCCGAGATAACTCCTTGCAATTCTTTTAAAATTCCTTAATTCAAGCTCTTGTCGACTCCCTCTTACTTTCTCTTGTAAATCTCTAGAATGGCCTTGAGATAGCACCACTTTGTTTAAATGCCGTGCACATCGCCATCTCTACTTCGTTCTTCGTTGTTACTGGCAGCATGATTCTCATTTGACTGTAACAGTAAGTGTAAGACAATTAAATTGTGGCACCATACGACTGTGATTTGCCAGTAGAAACACAAAACAAATTTAAGTTAAAACATCAACTCATTGACCATACAGCAGGGTTGCATATGTGCACAGAACACATTGAAACAAATTGTTGCAGAAATCTTTCCGCCATAAAATCGTGGCTCCAGAATTGCTGTTTATGTGACCAAATTGTAAATGGAATGAAAATACAGACACAGGATGCAGTATTAATGTATGTCCGTATTTTACTGAATAAATCCTCACTTCTAGAGGTACAAAAATTTAACTAAACGTACGTCTGTAAACGCACCGTTACTGTAATTTAGTTCTCACGATTTACAGTGCATGGAGCTCAGGATGAATTATGCTGCTGTGGAGTACTACTTCGGACAATGCATACCGTACACTTAAAGGCCTCGCTTTGTAGTTTTGCAGTGGTTTCGAAAATATTTTTTTACGCAAATTAATACAAATATCAAAAATTAATTCTTAAAATTTTAACACATTTATCATTCTTTATATCTGAATTTTTCTTTTGCAATACACAAAACCGATTTTTAGATTTTTGCCCCTAAAATACCACACATTATCTTGTCGAAATAAGCCGAAATAAAGTTTTTTTTTTTTTGTTTGCTGGCAAACTGCACTTTATTAAAAAAAAAAAAAACACTCTGGAAAAATTGTGTATTGTATGGATGTACACAGTCTCAAGTTGTTTGAAAGCATTTGGTTAATAAAATTTTGAGTTATTTACAATTGTTTGAAACTAATGAAAGATGGCCTTAAAAACGACTCGTCTCGTATGTTGTTGCCAATAACCACTGCAATGACAGTTCTCAGTAACACAATCCAAAACTCAAGCAATGCACTATACATCATGCTCTGAGAATTATAGACAATATGTTCTTAATTTGGGACCTATTTTTATATAATAGTTATTGTTCCTCTCGATGTGAAGTGTACTCCTGGTATGAGGTGTACTCCTGGTATGAGGTGTACTCCTACAAAATTCAAAACGCAATTTTGCAACAGTCTGTATACGTATTCGTAGACAATGCTGTCTATTGTCATTGTCATTTGGGGGCAGCGGTTGGCGCAGTGGCTCCCAGGATCCCAGATCCGGATTCGATAGCCGGATTTTGGCATGTGGGAATCGTACCGGATACCGCTGGTCGGCGGGTTTTCTAGAGGCTCGTTAATTCGGGCACTTCTCCATACTCACACCATGTCACCTCACCAGCGCTAAAGAGCTAAATGTTAGGTGATGACCAAAATCTCTTCACTCTTACCTGAACAAGGATACAAACATGGGAAAGGGCAAAGGGAGTTAGTTCGACCCCGATGACGTCCTGGATAGTTGCACATCAATGGCGAGGAGGTTTTAATATCCTATGCAAGTTGGCAGCTATAACTCGACCATCCGTTTCTTCTTTGTGCTCTGAGCAGGCGAGGGGAGATTTTACCGTCCAGCAAACCCCGATTCACGAGCTCCGCAGAGCGCGCTTTACGACTTTCCCAGAGTCGACTTCGCGGTCAGCACAACCAGGTTGCGTCCCTGCGAACGAGGCAACGCGGAAATAAAACTTCCAACTGGGAGCATTTATAACTCCCTCTCTCTTCCAAACCCAAACCTTTCCCATGCCTCCATTCCCATCCTCACATACACACACACGCATGCGTGTATGAAACTCCCCGGCAGTCAGTTAAATATTTACCGCGACCCGTACCTACACATAAAGTCGCTCCTGCCTCTTCTTGACGCGGGATAGCGGCTGTACAGTAATTAGAGCACCACGCCTAGGTGGGCAGAAGAACAAAAATTCTAGGTGTGAGAGATATATGCATCAAGAGCGTGCGTAATAATTTTTAGGACGAGCTGAACCATGTGCTAAATATACAAATTTAAGTATTATTATGGGACAACAAGTTGTGATACATAAACGTTGTGTAAATAATAATCTAAATTCTACAACATCCGTTTCAATGTGTGAATGAATAAACTAAAAATATGTGTTGAATTTAAAATAAAAGCTAAATTTATCCCACAGATTAATATTTACATACAACTTGCAGCTCCATATAAAGCGACCATTAACGCAGGGGTGCCCACCCTCTAATCATGTTTGATGAAACTACTCCACTTAACCAATTTTGTAACAGTTTTCATCTAAAATTATATATTGCTGACACCTTGTATTCAAAAGATGTGGGTGGAGGGATCTGGGTCCCCTAGATTTTTTATTATTATTTCAGGTTCTAAATTATGCTAGTCAAGATTTTTTTTTAAATTAAAGAATGAATATACAACAGGGAGATTTTGTAAAATTTAAAATATTTTAATTTCCTTGCGTGAACAAACTTTTTTCTTTACATTTGTTAGCAATGTTTAAGCATATATGTAAATAACTTAGCTTTAAAAAAGTAGGTGATGACTTAGGAGGACTACATCCTTTGAGCTTCCGTTCCCCTTTTGCACGCCACTGAATGCTAAAACATACCTAACAGTCACCGGGATTTGAACGAAATGTGCTGCATTCACGGTTTTAGGATATGTTTGTTCACTGACGCGTAAATGTGGTTCTCTTATTGAAGCAGTGTAATTAGATCATTGATTTAGTGTCGTCGCTAGGCATAGGTACTCGTGAAATGTATTTAATGTACTTCTATGTAAAACTTTTGAATGTCCTGATTCAAACGATCATTCCGTTCCAGTAAAGCTTTTTTTATAAGCTTAGACAACGTGTCAATCAATAGCCCCGTCACTTTGGTTTGTAGTAAAAATACGAAAGTTTTGATGTTATAGCACTTCAACCGTGGGTTAAGTTATTATCAGTTCGCCTTTTTCTCCGGTGATGGTTTAGAATGACTCGTCTTTATGTCCTTTGCAATTGCGGAGTCCCTTGTAATCTCGAGTACTCTGTTTCCGTGAGGGGCTGAGTCTGCATTCTTCTTTGGGCGTGAGGCATTTCCTGACACTGTTCAGTTCTTGAGAAAGAACGCTAGTTTGGTCCGCCTAAGGTTGTTTCTGAATTCAAGTATTTGCTTTCGTTGATATAGCCTTGAGTACTGTTACTTGTCCTTTTCTTCGTACTTAACGAATTCCGACAACAGTTTCTTATTCTTTTGTCTTGAGAAATTACGTAGGTATATATGGCCCGAGACAGCTGGTGATTGAAAGCAAACATTTTCACTCCGATATTTGAATGCATGTTTGCCACGTGAAATGTAATATTTGGACATTGATAATACTCGGAGGGTCACCAAAGACACAATCCAAAAATAAATATCTGCATTTTGATTTACAAGGAAAACTGTGATGGTTTAACTTATACTTACAAACAAACACTGTAATCGTACGAAAATACTACGCTTGTATACATAACCTACAAACTGAAGTTTCCACTTTAAAAAATGACGACCACACCAGAGCTTCAAGGACGCGAGGACACAGAAGTACACACATCCGTTTACTTGTGCGTCCTTGCTCAGTTGCATCCCTTACTTCGGATTCGGACAGTCCTTTTGATGTCATTTCCTGGAACAAGTACGCTGAAGTATGTACTTCATGTGAATTCGGACAAGGCCTAAGGTCTCTTCCTCAGCAAGGTGGTCCCCTGTGGCTAACCCTATGGTGTTTCCGTTGCAGTGGTGGGATGGTTTACACGACAATCGAAAGTGGTTGGAAGTAACGCACGTACTTCTCTCGCTTGCGTTCAGCTGCCATCGTCTAACGGTTTTATACAAGTTTGTATTAGATGGTACGTTCATCCCTGCCACACGAGTGTCACTCATAAGGTCCTTGCCTTCTGTGCGCATAAAATGCGTTGAATCGTGTTCGTATACACATTTTTTTACGAAACTATTCCACATATGCCCAATACGAACGACAACGTATGGAAAGATGACTAAATGATCGTTTTGAAATATCATATCAACATAAAAAATAATTTCGGTACACCTCAAAATGGTTAAGAAGAACAGCTTTTACAACATGTTATGTATCAAAAACTACTCACAGGATTCGTGTGAAACTATCATAGAAGCATGCAGTGGACTTAGCTCAAAACTTTCCACCAATAAAAATATGGGATCACCGCAGAAAATTTCAGTCAGGCGAGTGTCCTACGATACCACTGTACGCTGTTTCAGTGTCTTGCGGTAGAGGCGATACCGTGCCTGACGAGCTGGTCAACATCGCCCTTGGCGTCATGCCTCACACGCAAAACAATTTACAAACAAATTGATCTCAACCAGTCTGAAATTTTAAATTTGTTTGCTATTTATAGGAATATTTTTAATACAAAAATACTTTGTATTGGATTATTATATTACTTAAACCCCTATCTAGTGACATGTGTTTTCACTGGGACTTTTTTTTTGTTTCATTATGTTTATTGGTTTTCGGGGGGTGTGTGATCTAAGAACATGCAAATTTTGACTTTGAAATGCCATGATGAGAAAACTGGCTGAGACTATTTTTTGTAGGGGGAAATTTAGTCCCAAGTAACTTGTACAAAACAAACACTGTTTCATTCAAATATAAAATTATGATTAATCCCTTCTTGAAGACCCTTTAGTGGGGATGATTTGGTACTTGAAAAAGTCCGCGTAAACATAATATAATTTTTACTAAAAAAACATGTTTCTCTGTATAGTAATATTGCCGTTTTACATACAATTTTTGCGTAAGTTTAACTGTTAGTATTTGAACATATAATGTTGTAATTGACAAATAATTCAACGAAACTTTGGCATGGGGTGGGGGTTCATGGTGTCCACACCACTCCCACCACTTGTTAGAATTTAAGGCAACGGATCTCTATTTATTCTTTTAAGTTACTTTTATTTTTTAAAATCTTGAAAGGGAGCAGCTACGGTATTGTGAAACCGTTACATAAATATGTTGAAAATTGGTAGCCAAACTATACAAAACACGAGTTATTGAAATTTTGGCTAAATATTGACTTTAATAAAAATTCTTTAAATCTATAATCAGCCGAAATCATAATGTTTGTGTTAGTGTTAAAACATGAAAAGACTACACGGTACAAGTAATTTACAACATTTCTATGTAACAGTTTTGCAATATCTGCTCCATTCTATGATTTTAAAAATTACACTCGTAAAAACAGCATAAATGGGAACCTGTGGTCTTAAGCAATATGCCTAACTAGCATCACCGTGTAAACTGAAATCAAATGTTTTCCCATGGGAAGGGACTTCTGATACCTCGCTTTATTTTGGAGGAACGGTGTTACTTCATAACACTGTCAGGTTCAGGACAATTTCAACCCCCTCCCCGACCGTGCATATATATCTGATATGATCCTGACTAGCATCTCGAACAAAAGTCCCGGGTGCGTCCATGTACCCCAAAGTATAAAAACTAGGACACATGTTGCCCGTGGCGAGACCCATGTGGAATTATGAACAGTTGCACAGTACTTGCAAAGATCATATCTATGGGGACTAAAGGGACATATTTTTGAGACCAGAGTATTTAATGTTATATGGAGAAACCTTGGACTGTTTGTCACGTTTCACAAAATATTTGAACATTTACAAAACAAATTTTTGGAAACTAATTGCCAAAAAAAATGTGACATTTCAAACAATTTCCGTAAAATATGCAAGAATTTATTTGTAAACACACAAAATATATTTGTAAATTCACATACATATTTGTATGCTGACAAACATATTCTATTTACAATATTTTTGTAAAATTACAATAAGGTTTTTGAAAACTAGTTTCGAAAAATATTTCCGTAAAAGACCTAATTAGAACACAACGGGACCAAGGATTCCTAAGCCATATATACCCTACACACTGACAAATATGTGAAAGTCGCAATAGCCGTGGTAGAGCGGGAAGCTCCCGGATTGTGATTCTTATTTGCAGTATGGCCACATCGAAGGCATCTGCCTTCCAAAATGTATAGCTATAGCACTGTAAATTTTTTAGGTAAACGGCATGCAATGTAAGTTGCAGTGTTATAAATATCTAGACAGACGTACGGGACATACATAGATAGCAGCAAGTGCACAGTGATAGTTGAAGCATATGACGGTTAATGTGAAGAGCAAACTCACTAATTTCATCATGTACTCCACATCCAATTTTACAGTAAAGGAAAAAAAGAATAATAATATGTTGGGATACTAACGAAAATGGTGTAGGGCCGGTTAAATATTGTTCGTCGTTTAAATTGTTAACTTATGGTAATTTAAATGAAATAGGCCTATTTTAACATCATACTGTCTTGGTTATGAAAGAAAAATTGGTCATATTAAGTTTAGGACAAAATATAATGAACATTGGCATATGTGGCTTTAACGGCAGTAAACTTGCCAGTTAAATCGTTTCGTGACTCATCATGTTTCAAGAAAAATCAACTATTGAAACTTGGTTATGAATGTACAACTTCAGTGGAGAGAAAATGTCTGCATTCAAATGAAAACCGAAATATTCTCTAATTTTAAAAAGGTCATGAATTCGTTTTTGGTTAAATGTGACACATATTCGTGTGTAACTCAGCAACCATGCATCGACGATATGTTTAATTCACTTTAGAATTTTGGTCAGAGTGCCTAGCTTTAAAATTTGGCTCATCATTACAGTGACTCAATGAGAGGAGTCACAAGATATAACGTTGACATATTCTTAAAATATAATCACAAAATATTATGTATAAGAGTTTGAGTAAAATAGTATAAATGTAAGAGATAAATTTTCATTTTCATATCACAGAAATAGGTGATACAAACATCGAAAAGGAAATTGACAGCCTGCCTTAAGACTTGAGAAGATATCAACTCCCGATACTTCGCGTAAAGCTTATCTCAGGAAACAGTCTGTGTTCTTCTGTGTCGTCATAACTTTTTCGTCCAATCTTATATATATATATGAATGCTTGTTTTTGTCATCCAGTCTTGTGTATGATCTGGTGTTCAAATGACGTGTTGTCTATGCTGTGTTATTATGTTGTGCTAAGAGGTTTCAGGAGTCCTAATTATTTACTTTGGTTACTCGCTTTTGTATCATATTATGTTCTAACTAAAAAGGAAACCTTCTGTGTTCTTCTGTCTTATCGTCATTTTTTGGCCCAGTTATACATACTTGAAGAGTTAGTATTTGCTATCCATTCTTATGTGTCTGAGCTATCTTATTTCTGTTGTGCTGAGTTGTTCTAGCAGCCTCGGTTATTATTTCGGTTACTCGCTTCAGTATCGTATTGCACTTTAACTATTCGGTGTATCTTATATTGTCTGAATTAGAATTTTAAACAAGCGCAGACAATCCCTGACGTCAGTACATATAATTAAATGTTTTCTAAATGACAACATTATACCTACTTAGGTAAAACAAATTTTAATACACCCTTATTTTATTAAGAGAATTACACATCTGTTTTAAAAATAACGTAATGTGACCTGTGTTAAAAATAACATTTCAAGGGATTTTATTTTAACCGTTGACTTAAAAAACAGTTGCTTGCTATAAGGCCAAAATTAAAAACAGAATATTAAAACTACAAGGAATTTTATGTATGTAAGATTTTATTTTTTATTAAATAGGTGTTCTTCCGTGATAAAATTTCATCCATACAAAATCACTTGAAATAATTCTGTACTTCAGGTAACACGTACTTTCCAAAGTTATCCGTTCCTTCACTCTTTGTTTCTCAGTGTTCTTACTACACCGCCAGTTACCTAGAGCTTACGAAAAGAGTCCAACAGGACGAATTCTGTGGCGTAGGAAGAAGGTAAAGGAACTGTTATTTATGTATCACTCTGCGCGGCTGCACCGCAGAGCGTTGATCTAGTTTGGAGTGCGATAAACACGTTTAGCTCCAAGACCCTCCTATATTGTGCTTTTTGTAAGGTTCCCCTTGTCCCTGGAGACCTGGATCCGGGCCTTGCAGAATTTATGACTAAGTAGGCCTCGCAAAGCTAGGGAACATTTCACTTGGCCGCCTGGACTATCCCCGTCAGCTGCAGTAAATAACAACCGCGAATAAAGAAATGTGATACTCCTGCAGAACGTGGAAATAAGAGTTTAGTGTTTAAAAGAGTTACTACGTATAAGGAAAAATATTTGGAGAACAACGAAGAATTTATTGCAGTATGCTGGCTCGTTTAAACAATCAAGTTTTATGATATTTGAAAGAACTGTGCAATGGGAGTGCATGACTGGATTTAGTTGCTTGGACATACTCCATTGCGAAATAAATGCCTGTGAAAGGAAATTAAATATAATAGAAAAACATAAATTAGCAAAGTATGCTTTAGTCAAAAGGATACATACACAACATTAAATTCCAAAAAATGGAAAAGAGTAAATTAAACAAGGAACAAACAGATAATAAGTGCGTTGTATTTGCTCAGAAAAAATCAACATATTTTGAAACAGATTATTAAGAACGTTGTACGAAATGTACATGTATGCTTGTATGCTATAAAGCAGTTTTTATTGATTACATCCTTACAAATAATATTTTGTGGCGTAACATTTTCAAGTTGACACTATTACACGATATATATATATATATATATATATATATATATATATATATATATATATATATATATCAGGGGTGCCCATCCTCCCCAGAAAGTATGACGCAAGCGAATGTTGTAACAAAGTTCCAATATAAAATAATTTTGCCGACACCTAGCGTTAAAAGCGGGTGGTCCGGGGGCCCTCCCCCAGGAAATGTTTGATTTTTAGGTGCAAAATTGTGCTATCTAAGCACTTACTGAACCTAAATAAAAATATACAGCAGGTTGAAATGAAAATGTTATATTTTTAAAGATATAATTTTATTTCGTAAACAATTTTCTCAGAGTTATCTGTATCAAACCCGAAATCTTGTACCCTTTCTTGTTTTGGCACCACCAATAATTGGGGGACTGGGAAACGGTAACTGCCAGTTTATGGCCATTAAGGTAAGCACGACTAACCTAACCACAATTTTTGGTTATCCAACCATATCGTCCTCTGCTTTACCACAGGCAATTGGCGTTCTGGTGTGTATTAGCATTAAGTATGCCATAGAACTTTAAAAAAATATATAGTTAAATAAGTATTTTAAAAAAATTTGCACTAGTAAAACTTACCATTTTCTGATTTCAGTTACAACGCAAAGCATTTAATTTACCAAACATCCAACCGACAGATAAATGCATCGAAACTCACGCTATTGCTCATGCCCTCGTCCGCCAGTACTACGGGACAGCAAATAACACGATAACTATTTTTTCATACTTCTTACACCTTAATAGATTAAATTATATCAAGTATTTTCATAAGTCAACAAATACCAGCTTAGTTGAATTAAAAAACCAATAAGGATTTCTAATCCAGGACTTCGGGTTTGATCCCCGGTGAAGTCAACACAGTTTTAATTTTTTATCCTGTTCTGAACGATAAATTTACGGCCTTAAGAAAGAACAGATGCGTGGTACATGATATCTTTTCTACGCCTGCAAAAGTTGGAACGAAAAAAAAGCGAATAAAAATTTACTGTAAAAATGTAATAAATTAATTTTGATTATCTAATTAACAAGTTCACATTACTAATTTATTTGTGTAAATGGATGGGTGTGACTAGTATCTTAATGAAAACAAAAGTAGAAAATGAAAAAAAAAGTGTCATTACATATTTACTAGCTTATTCATATAAAATATTTATGATTCTAGTTGTTAAAAATAGTATCACTCAGAATTTCAATGAAAAATCGTCTTCTGAACTTTCAGCTATGTGACAACAATGTGTGACATAAGCCTTATAATGCAATATATGAGTGAAATAACTATGGCATGCATTATTTTCGTAATCCTATATTTTTATGTACGGATTTCAGCGGTGACTGTATAGTTTTATGACGAAACCGGTTGTATAAAATATCAACGAATTTCAATCGAGTGATTTCATATCGTCATGCGCAGCTTTTGTGTAAAAACATCTGTTAAACGTGTAAACCCAGCAACCAGCGGCAGTCATCCAGCACGATTCCAACATGTGAGAATTCTGGGGATCAAACCCGGATTGCCTTAGCTGTGCCCGCTACACCAACCCAACCCCCGGATAATAATCTGAGAAAAATTGTATCGTCATTTATACAGCCGAGTACTGATTGATTATCTTGTTAATTAACTCACCTCTCATATTTTCTGTCCGATATATTGTTTCTTGAAACACTGTCTTCTCGACCTATGGCTTCCAGCTATCACCATCGCATTTCTTAGACTGAATTATTTTGTATTATATAGTGAAATTATTTTAAGTTTTTTAGGCTTTACTTTTTCCTGCAATGTTCTGACCACTTCTCCTGTCTTTCTATTCCACAGCACAATAGTTCTAAACACCTGCATTTTAAAAGTATTTGCTGTTTTGACATGGATGATTTTGCAAAAATACCGGCACTGCTAACAACTCTCCTTGAAATATTAAAACACCCACTAGAAAAATATGCATCCTAAGATACTGACAACTCAAATCAATCGACATTCACGCTCACATGAACTGTACGTGTGTGGCGGAAACCTCTCTAGACATGCGTGTGGACTTGAGACAGGGCTGGCCATTTATTGTAAAACAAGGGGTTGGCAATAACTCGGCCACATTCCTCGTAGAGAGATAGAGAGAGAAAGAGATAGAGCCTGCTCTCCGATGTATAGGTTACTGATAGACAGATGCACGTCATGCGGGCAGGCGCGTCGGAGCGCAATTTTGTGTTGGGAAGGGAGGCAAAGACTCATGTATTTTGCGAATATCTACATACCCCAAAATACCGGGGTGCGGAGGTCCTCCTCCGGAAAACTTTGAATTTTAAAGTACAAAATTGTGCAATGTATATGTTTCCGAACAGAAATATTGAGTATAAAGTAGCAATCGCAAAAAAAAAAATGTTTTTAAAAAAATTACAAATGTATTTCATATACCCTAAAAATGTGTGTGGGGAGGGGACACATACTTTGCCCCCCTCAGAAGCGGGGATGGTGGGTCGGGGGGAGGGCAACCACCAGCTCCGG
>PNEQ01040412.1:0-25167 GCA_003012365.1 Medauroidea extradentata | reverse complement strand
CTAGAGGACAACAATAAAACTAATTAAAAAAAAAAAAAGATAGAAGGTGGAGCCAATGAGGGTAGCTAGGTATCAAGTCAACAGACATTAACCAAGATGGTGGGTAGACCGTACACAAATAATTACGAGACACATGCTGAACAGATCCCGGATCCCGCTCCAAGGCTCCTGCAATAGAAGGAACTATACTACACTACTCCTAGACACAAAGAAAACAATAGCGGAGGCGAACTGTACGCACGAAGTTCAAATTATAGAATAAAGAAGCACGGTGCGAATAACATGCATTTGTGAAATGAAAGCTTAAGCTAGGTGCAGTGGTCTTAAGGCTCGGTATCAGTCTCATTTTGAATTATTTTACTTTTTGCTCTTATGGGTGATGGAGCGCCAAATCAGTGAATTTTCACAATTTTCGACATAACTTTTTCCCTTCGCTTATTATCGAAAATCAAGGCTCGACAATCCCTATATTACACTTTTGTACACCTTCTTACTTTATTACATAGTCACAGACTTTCTTATTTTTGTAGCACTGATGGCAGATAGAAAAAAAATGTATCTTTTTCCTATCTGCCATCACTGCTCCAAAAATAACACAGTCTGAGACTATGCAGTAATGTACTAAGTTGTACAAAAGTATCATTTCCGGATTGTCGAACCTTGATCTTCGATAACAAGCTAGGGGAAAAAGTTATGTCGAAAATTGTGAAAATTCACTGCTTTGGCGCTCCATCCACCTTATGAAATTCTGATAAGAAAAATGTGGAATATGTTACTATAATATCAAATCTATTTTCCTTGCGCTACAATAAAAGCATCGTAGTTGAACTTTTAACGTATATTTAAGTCGTAATCAGCCGAGCAATTTTTTTATATATTTTCTTAATTTGCTCGACAGATTACGGCTTAAATTTACGTTAAAAGTTCAACTGCGATGCTTTCATTGTAGCGCAAGGTAAATATAATTGATATCATAGTAACGAATTTCACAATTTTCTTCTCAGAATTTCATAAGAGCGAAAAATAAAATAATTCAATGTGGCGACTGATGCGAGCCTTAAGCCTAGTACACGCGGTTATCAGTTTTGTACAAGAAGGTGTACACCTTCTTGTTCAAGGCGACTGGCATTGCGTAACTGGCCAAATTGCATGCAAATAGTGTACAAGCAAGTTCTTTCATTCTGGCTAGAAAAATATAGAAGCTGTTCTCATTTTCTTTCACCTTCTTGTGCAAGTCATTTATGTTTTTACTTGGTACATTTTCGTACACTTATTTATCCTGATATTGTTTATTTGATAATAGAAATCAAGCTGAAACCTTGTATTGTCACAGCCCCAAAAAAGCGCCCTCATATTTTCGGATTTTTTTTTTTTTTTTGCATATAGGCACATTCTGCGAGCGTGTAAGTACTGCTGTGTGCATGGTACGTCATGGGGCTTGTATCCAATGTGGTGTATTATTTGTTAACATTTTGATTATTAAATTCTTGTTCACGAGAGATAAGCGTGTACACTAAGGCGTAAGAGTTCAATTCTTATACGGTGAATGCGAATAATTATGCTTGCGCGTTACTGCTTAGTACAGTATATTTTTTTGTTTATAATACATTTTGTTTCTTCATAAAATAAAATTTTAAAATCCCGTTATTGTCGTCATTTCCTGAGATATTTAACAAATTTATGAACTGTTAGGTTTATTTCAAATTCCTTTTTTCAAGACCCTGAAATGCCTATCCCGAACCTTACGGAGAAAAAGGATACGTACATTTACATGATATATCAGCTGTGGCTCTGTCACCATTTAAAGGATGGCTTTTCGACCGGAATCTATTTCTGTTCTAAGAAGAGGAAAATCTTGCTAGCCTATATTAGTGAAAATGTGCAAAAAACTATGATGCATTTTGGAGTGTTTATTGGGAAACAAAATACTTATTTGTTCACAGTTTTCAATGTACTGAAAATAAAAACAGCTTGAAACATCGTAAACAGTTGAGGGTCGTACCGATACGAACAAATATTTCGGTGATGGCACGTATGTCGATAAGACACGTAGTACTGAGCCCCTCTTAATAACGCCCCCGCGCTGCCACGTTTTTCAAATGCGTTGCAGCGTGTTCGAAAATATGTATGATTTCTACAATATTATTCCACGTGTGTCAATTGTGTCAACGTACGAGAAAAAACATATTTTGGATAACGGCAAATTGGCATTGTTAAGACATCATGTTCAGTGAAAATACTGTTTCGTAGAGACCCCCCCCCCCCTCCTCCACCGACATAGCTAAAAACGGCCTTTCGACTGCCGTACTTCGCAATGTTGAAAATGGAAGCAAGCTTAAATGTTTGTGGTAAAAATGGGTCGGCGGGAATATTGCACACTAGTTCAACAACCCTTTGTGGCGATGCGGCATTTGAGGCGCGCTTCAAGGACGCCCTTACAGCCCCATCACTTCTCAGCTTCTAACGCGCAGATAGATAAATAAATATAAAGATAAAGATAAATAATAAAGTAAATATAAATATAGATAAATAAAAGCCTAATATATAAATAAACGCTGATAACATAAATTGATTTGTACTACTTTTTCGAAGTCAATATGGGTAAAATACTCAATAATGACAATCCCAGATAATAGTATTTGCCAACTTTATGAGTAAATATTTATCCAGATTTACTAATTCGTTACACGTGATCTATTGCGCCGCAATTAAATGCACGAGGTTCCCACGTCAGAGATTGTGCCTCAGAAGTTCGTAACTGGAAATGAATTTGTTTACAGTGTTGGCTAAAACTATTGTTTAGGAATGCTATTGTTTAAGTTTCGCATATTGGCTTCAAGAAATCGAGTTATAGATAATGCTTTTAGCGTTGAATTATGTACCACGCCCTCTTAATGTAACACGTAAGTCGCTATCATTGTTCTTGCCAGGGCTCGGAGGTAGGCAGCTGGCTAAGGGTGCTCGAGAACACTTAATCAAAGTTAACACAGCTAACTCTCGTGTAGCTCTGGCTAGAAGCCGTCTCGCATAGTCGTTCTGTCGTCTCGTGGCAGAGATAACCAGCAGGCTGCCGTCTCAATTAACAGGTATTCCCCGCATAAACACCCGCCAAGCTTTCCATGGATGAGCGCGACGTCCTGCGGCGCAAGAAGGGCCCAAGTACCTCCACAACAGTCGTCATTCCACGTGTACTGCAACCGACAGCGGACTGAACATACCCGTCTGATTACACCGACGAGAAACTTCCAACTGGAGAAATATTTTAAGGCTGTCACCTCTATGTTGAAATTACTCATTTTCGTATAATAAATTAATGGTGTGACGAACAATCGGCAATGACCTTTAAAATAAGCGTTATATTCTACGATTAGGTGGTTATTACTGGAATAAAATAGGTATTAGGAGTTATTTAGCCTTTATTATATGGAGATAGATAATTATTATCTTATATTTTATATTATCTTCACTATCACTTAATTACGCTTCAATATTTCGTATACAGTGTGCATAATGAAAGGTAAGGTAATCAGCTAAGTCCCCAGTGAAATATTTTTAAAATAAATCTTGCCATATTTTTAATGGGAAAGAAATTAAGAAAAACTTAGCTTAGTGAAGATCCACGCAGTATTTTGTACAGTTAAGTAGGACTTGATGTAAAGTCGTTAGAGATGGAGACACACAAATGACACGATGACAGGAACTGAGGGAGGACTCGCCTATGACATATGTTAAGGAACCATCCCAGTACTCGCCTGGGGTGATTTAGAGGAACTGACATCAGGATGGCTGAATATGGGAATCGAACCCCGGTCCTCACTAGTTTAAGTCCAACGTGTTACCGTTACGCCACTTCACTCAGGATGTTTTTTACAGAAAGTATTTATGTTAAGAAGTATCAATTACAATTTCCGCGAGAGATGGTGCAGTGATAATAGGACTAGGCTTTTCATTTGAGGGGACGTGGGTTCTATTACTGGTCCGGCCGTACTGATCTCTGTTTTCCGAAATAACTGCAGGATAATGCGGGGTTAATTCCTCGCTACATGACACGGCAGATTCCCCGTGTTTTAGGTATGAGCACTGACTCCGTTTTTAACTTGGGAGTTTTCTCACTAATTTCTCCCCGATACATTCAATACACAATCCCAAATATTAATATAGAAACGTTGAAGTGTGAATTGTAATATTTTTCTTATGCACACTTCTGAAAGTGATGATGCATAAAAGACGTGTCGGTACAAAGAGTTTCTGAAATTATTAACATGATTTATGTTTTAAATGTATCCGCAATTATATTGTTGTACTTTCTCTCTTCTTCGAGCATCGATAAATTGTGGTTCAGAGCCCAACGTGAGCACAAGCGTATCATGTAGTGTACAAGGCAAACATAAGCGTCTTGTACCATCAACCCGCGTACATTTACTATGCCGAACTACAATACGTTTCACTTTTTCCTGCTTATGTGGCGCCAGTCTTTCCAAGAATTTCTTCTGGCGGTGTCTTTGTGGCTAACCAGTTGACTACCTCAAGTTTGTTTACTTCTGTCGTAGAGACGAAGTGAAGTATTACACTAGCAACGAGTAACAGAGTAGATGAATAAAATTAACATCCTGTGCCGTCATACAGTTTTTGAAAAAGTAACATCGTCTTGGAAATAAGTTTAAATCAGCTAAAAAAACAAATTCCAACTGATTTCCAAGATAATCGTAGTCTTCAGTGGACACTGAGTCTTCATTGGACCAACATGTTTTGGCTCGGATAGCTAAAGTGCGAATTATTCTAGTTATAGTGTTTGTCAAGTGATTGGATTCAAACGTAAAGGTACTGGTCTGGCCTGTGTGTATAGGTTTTCTGTACACTTTTGTAGCAATTTTATTTGATTGATACTAATATATTTAATAGTGGAAGGCCCCCGTACGATTCTGTGAGGTATATGAACCTTGCAGTCCTATCGGTGGTCTAACTGAATTGGGATAGTTCGCAAAATCATTCAGTTTGTCAGTTCCATGTTACCAGATCAGAAACGCATCGTCTGCATAACCAAGCCAGACTTTAGGTGGGGTATCCGTTTTGATCAGTGCCTCTTACTCGGAATTTTCCACGAAATCATTTAATATGAAAGATGAAAGCGAGGAGTCCATCGCCAAGCCGTCAGTTTGTTTGTAAAAATAACATTTGAACTGATACAAAGTGTGATTAGTTCCGTTATGTACGGGCTAGGTATTCTAGTTCTTTCATTCAATATATTGCCGTTTTCCAGTCTTGTCTTTAGAATAGCAAGTGTCTGTCACAGGGACATTCGTAGACAGGCTTACAAAAAACTTATAAGGGCGTCACTAGGTGCTATTTCGTAGGATTTCGCAACATGTGTAAATTTACCAGAATCTTTAACAAAAGTTTGTGTCCGATCAGCCAGTAATCAACCATTTTTAGCAGAAACCTGGACAAGTTTTTGAATGAAGATTCTGTGAAAAACTCACGTGGTCTTCCGTACATTTAACGTTGTTTATTTTAATTATGTGTGTGACGTAACCGTTGGGTCATCCTGTTTTGTGTCTAACATTTTCTTTGCCTTAGTTATTGGCTCTACTGTACCAATTCAGTTGTCTTGAGTTTTCTCAAATTTTTCCACTTGGTTTGGGTTTTGAACTTCTTGAAAATTTTCGTTTATATGTATTTCTCGTGATTTGACATAATTCCTCTTGGAATATTTTTGTATGTTTTATTAACTATGTATGGGTTGAATGCAGCAAATTCAGCTTTTTTTTTCGTTATTGTTGTACTGATTCACTCTGTTTTTTTTTTTGAGACGATATAGCACTCAATCGGTTATTCCCTTACCAATAATCATTCAAAGACGAATTATGCCAGTAGTAGTTCTGATTTTTTATTAGGTTGAATGTGTCCCGAATACTATTATTATATTTATTGGATAAAATCATTATTTCCAAAAAAAAACGTAAGAAATAATGGTTTTGTATACAACTACGATTTGTTAGAGTAACATGAGGTCGTTAAGGAATATCGATTACATAATAATTACAATCGCCAAGCATTATGAACTGCAACGCCAAAACATTTGCACGTCTGCTTGTTATTCCGACGAGCTGAAACGCTCCTGGTGGAGTGCAGGTCATTAATGTCTGGAGAGGAACAGTCTGAGTGGGCAGTGCCGAAAAGATATATGGTACGACGTCTGGCCGTTTGGCGAGAAATGCGAGAGCGGCGGAGTGAAGGAAGATGAGAGGAGAGAGCGCGATTATGTGTGAAGAGGCTCTTGCAGCTGGCATTCCAGGTAAATAACCCGCCTAGCAGACCGAGTGGCGCTACACCGTGGGACAGCTCTACTAGGTAGCTCGCAACCAGGGTTGCCTATCTGCTGCACAGAATTGGACCCATCTTTTATATAAGCATAATTGTTTACATGCCAAATAACTAACTTTTTGACCTAGAGTGTTAATGATACCCTTTTTTATATTGTTAAACATGAAGTGAATCCTGAAATTAATTATGATATGTATTTAAAAATGAATTTTGTTATGAATTTTGAAATTAATCCTGAAACTAAACCTAAAAGTAATTCTCATATGAATTCTGAAATATATCCTGAAATGAATCTTAAAATGAATACCGATAGGTATTACCACACTCGCTTAGAATGGAGGCCTTGTTAAATTTCCTAATTTATGGAAAAATGTTTCTACAATTATTTAAAACTAACATGAAATTTAATATTTATTTCTGTTCCTCGTCTATCGTTAAATAGTTACACTTTGTGTTCACCGACTGTGTTTTTATACACCGCTCAACGAGTCAATGATTATCTTTATTTTTACAGCAAGTTAATCTCCAGATTACTTAACTGTGTAGTAAAAATGTTTACACTGTAACAGACTTCCTAAATAGTAAGTTTTTAACCTATGGGACATTAAATATGCCTTATTTTGGAAATAGAGTAAATATTGAACTGTATACGAACGCTACTGTATACCATGTATATATGGATAAAATTTTGACACGCCTACTTGATTAACACTTGTAAACATCGGTGTACAAACCTGCGATTTTTGAACGAAAACTTCAGTAGTGTTATAAACTGAACTTTTTTTTTTTTTTTTTTTTAGACATACAACATTGTACCATTTTGTTTTTGTGTCATCTTTCGGATACGACTATATTAGTTTACAATCTGTATGTAGGTAAAATGTTTCTCGACCACAACTTTTATCTTTTTTATCAAGATTTTTTGTAACATTCGCTTACAATTGTGTATGTAAAAAAGTTTCAGTTTAAATTTATAAATAGATTTACAGTGGATTTAAAATTGTTTATTTCTATATTTCCGATAAAAAAAAAAGAGCAATCGTATTTCCTTACTCTAGTCTAACATTATTTCAAGTCCGCTCGCTCTTCCTGACTCCCGCAATCGCTCTGTCACCTCTGTGCTTGATAATTCTTGGTTTTCCCACACAACGGCTCTAATGCCCTAACAACGTTCGCCTGCTGGGCCGCTGCCCACCTTATTTATAGCGAACGCCACTCCTTCCGGATTGTTCTCCACTTTTGTAGTGGCGGCGATAAAGTCGGCCGCATCCAGAAGGTTCCAGTTGACCAACGTCTGTTCTGTAACCACTTTGGAGAGCCACGGTCTGGGGCCAGAATGTTTTCTCGTTCTCCTCCAGCAGTAAATCCCAGCTATTAAGTCACGTGTCCACCTACCTGTGGCTGAACTACGTTGCAGTGAGTTATGAATCAGCATTTTCTGCGAAGCTCATATATGTTCCCAATGATCTTGTACAGAAATTAAACACACGTCACTTTAAAACCTCTTTCCATATTAGAAACTCTTTTCGAACCGTCCGATGTAGCTAGAAAAAAACTGTGTCTTTCAGTTATATTTAATTTTTGGATGGATACGAATTTAATCTAAGGTGGGAAGTATGCTTTGAATTTTCCACAGTTAAAGCGGCAGTCATAATTTTTTTTATACAGCAGCACGTTAGTGTAGTACATAATGTATGTGCGTCATCAGATATCAAACCTGTACTGTAAAATAAGGCTAGTAGTTAAAACTATATAATAGTTAATTCGACAGTTAACTTAATATAACTTCGACTAAGCGAGAAGTCTGAGAGTATAGTCGCTGAAGTAATGCCAAGACGTGAGCACATAGGGTATTTCTTCTGGAATCTTAATGTTGAGAAAATAATTTTCTTGCGAGCACCTCGTTTTTTTTTTTTTTTTTTTTTTCAACGGCTGGCTTGGAGCCTAAACTGACAGAGAATCAGGGAAAGTAGAAGCCTATCGCGCACAAACACCTCACTGAAAGCTCAGACTCAGAGTTAAATAAATAAATAAGTGATACCGTGCTCGCATACGACGTTGCTGTGGATTCTGTTTCTGGAGAGATTCTACCACATGTATTCAAATGGTTTACCTTAAAAGGCGGTTTAGTAAGGTGTGACCAATAAAGAAAATAGTTTCTTCATTTCGCTTGTATTTGACTTAGGGACTCGTTGAATGCAATACTCAGGTGTTGTAGAGAAGCAATACGGAAGTAACATGAACATCGAGACAAATTCTAACTAATTTAAAAAGTAAACTATAATACACTAAGCTACACAGATTTTTATAGAAAAACATGTCGGAACTCAATTGAAAGACGGCCAATTTCACGAACAAAGTTCTGACAGCTTCACTGGTCCTCTAGGTGAGCGAGAATACTTAGAATGATGATAATGACGACACACAGCAAGCATCTGACTGGAGGCATTGTTGTCTGGTCGACTGCCAGGTTGATTAGAAAGGCAAAAAGTTGATTGTACGTACCTTGACTCCCACCCCCACCTCCTCCTCTAAACAACTTCAGTTTGTAACCTCTGCTTTGCTTTGTGCTGTCGTTTATCTGTCATACCACTGCACTGAGGAATTAACGTTGTTTTAGAACCAATCAGTAAACTTTTAAATTGGGTCAGGATTGTATGTTACCGACTAGAGCATCTTTTTTGTAATATTTGACCATGACCCTGAACATATGAATTTAAAAATACTATTTAGTCGGGCATATTAAAAATACCTTCGTCTATGCAGATTTGCTTATTTAAAATGTAGGGAGCTTAAATCTGAAATCGGCAAAAGAGTTAATGGCTTTGCCGGGGTTGGTGCCAGGAACCTCACGACTAGATGGTGACCTTGATCATAAATGATTTCTGTAGTAAGACGCTGTGAGAAGTTCAGTTATTGTTAACATAAAATTATACTATATTTATTGAGTGTTTTCTGAACAAGTAGAGCCTAGTTATTCAACAGTTAATAATTATTATTAAATTTAATTTACTGGCTGCAATGGACAATTTAAGTCCTTCGACGTTCACCTTTCTTTTCGAAGGCTAAGTTCCGATCGTACTATTCGAATTCAATTCGAGGGGAACTTTCCAGACCTTCTTTGTGCGAGACATTTTCAGTTAACTCCTCCAGTCTGACTCCGTATAGTCTTTAAGAGGCCTATGACCAGGTTGTAATTTTCCACGTTTGATGCTAACACTCGACGGTAACAGCTTTGCTTCTATTGCTGCGCGCCAAGCTAGCGCGAAGTGTTTTCGTTATATTTTTAATGCTATGGGACTTTAAGCGGCATCCCTTCAAAAATTTTATTTGCGGAAAGTTTCTGGTGAAGTCCAACGCATGCTTCTAGTGTTTTTTTTTTACGAATCCGGGTAGTATTTTTGTAGTTACTGCAATCTAAAAAAAATTTTTTTTTGCCATTTTGAGAGGGCCCCAAATTCATGCTTATCGTTATTATCACAGAAGCCTAGTTTCAAGTGTGTGTTCTTTTCGTAAATAAACTTATTGGGAAAAACTATGTGGTTTCTCGTAGAAAAGAAAAAGGCTGGTTCGCTGCTACGACGTTCGTTCATTGAGGCCCTATTGCACAGTCATATTTAGTAAAAGCTAAGGCATCTCTGAGTGAAAATGGTTTTTTCACTGCAGGGACAAAAGTGACTGAAATTTAAGGGAAAACGAAGAATTTATTCAGGAACCGTTAGACCTTCCGTAAGATTATTACTATGATTTTTATTTTAGAGGATTTATTTATGTCCCCCATTTCATGCAGTTAGTCTTGATAAGTGATGACTTACAAACTATTCAATTCTAAGTAAACGACACAAACATCCATGTCCGTGCTGGAATTCTAACCCAGGACCTCTCGCACCGTAGGCAGGCATGCTACCAATCCCGTTACAGAGGTCGATCTTAAGATTTTTTTTTTTTTTGCAAATCAATCATGGCGGCCGTAAATAGAGGTAAGAATGCCGCATGGGGGATAATAATAATCTTCTTTTGAATTTATTGGTGATATTTTAGAGGATTAACATAACCATGGTGTAAAGTAAATACCGCACTGGTATCTACGAGATAATTCATAAAGGAATTTTTATTTTCAAACAATAGTAACTATACCGTTTAATAAACAAAATCGACGACGTATTTTATTATTTTCATCTTTCAGCTTTACAGTACGCGACGCGAAACACTAAATATAAATTATCGAATTGCCGTCATATCAGTTTTGTGCGTTATAAATTGAAAATAATGTATATTTTATCTACATTCACAAGTCGGAGCATGAAGAGAATTTTAATTTATTGCCAATAGTGCGGTTAATTTTCACGTTAAGGGTGTTCAGGTGCGATAAAATCGTAATTTTATATTGTTGGTTACTCTAGCAAAACAATTTTAGCACTCATAGTTTTCTCATAACGGGGTGCCGAAGTCAAAATTTGCTTGTTACACAGCCATGCAAATTGTGAAAACCAACTGACCTACTTAAACAAAATAATTCACTGTGAATTTACATCCCATGAGCTATGCAATGGAGCGTTAAAAAACTCACGACGTAATATTTTGAATTAAAAAAAATCGCAAAAGTACGGGATATATTTGCGAATTCAACCATTTTTTTTTTAATACGAAAACAGTTCGCGGGATTTTTCAAGTGTTTTATTACGTTGCCCGTAGTATGTTATTTTACTGTGAATTATTTCACGCACGTAAGTCAGTTGGTTTTCACTATTTGCATGGCAGCAGAACATGCAAATATTTACTTTGAAGCACCATTATGAGAAAACTACGCCAGCTAAAATTGTTTCGGAAGAGTAAACTGCACTCACAAGTATCGTATACAAAACTAACACTGTTTCATATACTTAAACAATTATGACTTTATTGCGCTTGAACACCCTTAAGAGAGCCGCCTACAATGCGCTTAAAATGTGTTGCAGACTGTTCACAAATAGGTATTTTTTACAAAACTGATCCACATGCGCTCATTGTGCCAACGTACGAAAACTCACTTCGGACAAGGTCGAAAGGTCATTGTTAAAACACAATGCTCATAAACACGGACGAAGCCGCTGGTCGGCGGGTTTTCTCTCGGATCTCCCGTTTCCCCCGCCCATTCTCCATGCCCACCTCATGTCACCCTTCCCCAGCGCTCCAGACCTCGATGTTAAGCGCTGACCAAAATCTCTCACTCACTCACTCACTCACTCACTCACTCACTCTAAGCCCTCCAACATAGCTAAAAACGCCCTTTTCTGTCTGTCGTTCTTTAAGGGGCCTCCCTAGATAAGCTGCGAGCGTGTGTGTGTGAGGCAGGAGTGGTAAGAGTGCCACTGACCCTCGTATGTAAAGTATTATCGCCTGTCCGCGCAAGCCACTCAGCTGGCGTGCAGTGCTTTACTATTGTCATTTTCCATACCGGACTTAAAGCGGTGACTACATTATTTTATTTGTGGACAGCATAGTTCAAAGTTTATCGCTTGTTTCTATAGTTGTATTTTCCGAATCAGGTCGGTACTTTCCCAATTACAGCAGTCTGGAGAAGCTATTTTTGGCTTTTTTGAGGGGCCCGAAAATGATGTTTCTAATAAACATAGTGGATTTTTAAAACCATTGCGACATAGTTTGAAGTGTATGTTCTTTTCGTAGATAAACAAATAGTATGCGTGTTAAATAGTTTCGTAAAAAAAATTAATGTCGGCATTCGAAGCAACGCTGTTGAAACGCAGATAGGGAGGCCCCTTAAAATGTATTAATAGGATGTACGTGAAACTCAGATTGAGATGTGCGCTGAATTTTGCTACAAACGTTCCACCACTTAAAGGGTCACCCTATCTGCGCCTGCAACCAGTAACGACTATTTTTTTTTGCGAAACTAGTTAATGTACATTATATATTTATATCTACGAAAGGAACACACACTTCAAACTATGCCGCTATAAATCTAAAAATTCGGCACATTTATTATAAACATCATTTTCGGGCCCCTCAAAATGGCCAAAAATTGTTTTCCAATATTACCGTGTCTGGAAAAATGAGAACCGGATTCGAAAAACACAGCTATAGAAACAAGCGTTAGGCTTTGAACTATGCTCTCCATAAATGAAATAATGTGGTCACCGCTTGAAGTCCTATAGGAAAATAGATGATAGTAAAGCACTGCACGACAGCTGAGTGGCTGGCGTTTGTTCTTTTCGTAGATAAACAAATATAATGCACGTTAAATAGTTTCATAAAAAAAATGATAGTCGTAACTCTCTGCGACGCATTTGAAGCGCTATGAAATATTTCGAATTCCTGACTATGCAATGCAACCTAAAACTCCTCAGATTTTACTCTAGTTAGCCTTAGATTTATTTACCTCAAGTATTTCCTCAGGTGACTCTGCAATCGCCCTAAGGCAGTGAGAGCTATGTGAAGCATGCAGCGTGGCTCGTGTATTGGAAACAAAAGGCCGGCCCGGTACGGCGGATGACAGCTAGGGAACGAAGATACCCTGGGAGGATGATCAGCGTGGTGGGTCGATCCATCAGCCGGGGACGACGTGCTGCCGCGGCAGACAAGGACGGCGTATTGTCGCCAGACACAGCGCCGATGACAAGCGCCTCTCTTGTCTACATTCGTGGGTCGCAGCCGAGCCGGCCCGCCACCCGGCGCTTCACTCATACCACCGCTGGTTCGAGTCCTGCCACGACGCCGTCCCAGTCTGCAGTCTGCTTGTGACGCAGTAGAAGAGATTTTTGTCAGCACTTAAGAGGGCGTGGTACATAATTCGACGCTAAAAGCATTAATATATAACTGTAGGTTTCTTGAAGCCAATTTGCGAAAGTTAAACAATGGCAATCATAGACAACAGTTTTAGCCAACGTTTTAAACAAAATTGTTTCCAGTGTTACGAACTTCTGAAACACAACCTCTGATGCCGGAACCACGTGCATTTAACTGCGGCGCAAGATATCACGCGTAACGAATGAGTAATTCTGGATAAATATTTACTCATAAAGTTGGCAAAGACCATTATCTAGGATTGTCATTGAGAATTTTATCCATATTGGTTTTAAAAAAAGCGTAGAAATCAATTGATGTTTTCAGCGTTTATTTATCTACTACTCACTCTTAAGGCTCGGTTTCAGTCGCCATATTGAATTTTATTATTTTTCGCTCTTTTGGAATTCTAAGAAGAAAAATGTTAAATACGCTATTACACCGCAAATTCTGTTTACATTTCGCTACAGTACAGACCTTGGGATTTAGCTGTTAACGTATAATTACGTCGCAATGTGTGTGGTAAATTTTTTTATGTTCATAATTTGCCCGACAAATTGCGACCTAACTATACATATTTAGCTATATTGCCATGTTTGTATTGTAACTCAAGGTAAATATAATTTGCGGTATAGTTGCCCATTTAACATTTTTTTTCTCAGAATACAAAAAAAAAATGTCAATAATGATAAAATCCAATATGGTGACTGCAACCGAGTCTTAATAACCATACACTGCTGACGCATGAACAGCTTTGCAGTGTGATAGAAGTTTTTTTTTTAAAGAGTACTACTAAACTTTCGTTCAATATATTTATCTACGAAAATGAAACACATTTAAAAATACGTTTATTTTATTTTATTTTTTTAGATATGCTTAGAAACATGGTTTCAGGGCATCTCAAAATGGCCGAATACTGCTTTTTCTGACTGTTGTCACTTAAAAAATACCAACCGAAATCGTAAAACGAAACTAGAGAAGCACGCGCTGGACTTTACTATACACTTTCCATAATTAAAAAATAGCATATAGATCAACGCTTAAAGTTCCATAGGAACAATCCAGCGACCGAAACACTGCACGCTGTTTTTGTGCCCCACGCATAAAGGCCTTGACGCATTAGCCAGTCTAGACCTTATCGCTTGCCTGTTTCCGTACCTCAGGCGCGGCATCTAGTACCTGCTGTATAGGACTCTTAGCATCTAGGTCTTTAGCGCGCTGGAGAGGGGTGATATCATGTATGGAGCAGCGACGGAATGAGGAGGCGGAGGGAACGGGAAATCCCCGAGAAAAATCCGCCGACCAGCGGCATCATCCGGCGTGATTTCAACATGCGAAAATTCGGGGAGCAACCTCCTCTCCCACCCCGGGAATCTATCCCGGATCGCCTTGGGGGAAGGCAAGTTCTCTATAGCCACTGGGCCTACCGAGGCCCCTGTGACGTAGCAAGCCAGACTATGCTGTAAAATTACTTATCAACTTGTTATACTGATGTATAGAAGTGTCAACAAAGTAGGTATGGTAAAATTGTTCCCTATATCGCCAGTGGCAGCGGTCCTGTACATTTGAGGAAATAATAAAATGAATAATGTCTTTGAACGTCCAATTTTTTCCTGTTTTCACTTTTACTTCACCTGAAGACGGGAGCAGATGTCAGCTCCCGAAACGTCGTGTAAAGTCGGCCTTTGGAAATCGACTGTGTTATTTTGTGTCTTCATCGTTGTGTGTTGTCTGTGACGTCATCGTTGTTATCTTGTCTTGTGTCCATTATTGTATTCGTTCCAGTATCGTTATTGTTTGTGCTGTTTTAATTGTGATGTCCTGAGTTTTACGTATTAGTTTGTTTTGTATTTCGAATTTTATTTTTGGTCGTTTATCATTATTTCTTTTCTTTATTTGTTGTTGACTAATTCCTTATGGAATCTTTTATGTTCTGCTGTTTTTGTTTATGGATGTGTTAACTACAGCCAACTTGGCTTGTTTTCTCATTTATCGTATTTCGTTGTTTGTTTTTCTTAGTCTCTTTCTAAGATTTCTAGGACGACATAATATTGCAATGGCGTATGTCCAAAATAATACAGTTTGTAATAAAATGAATGTCGTACGAGTGAGTGAGAGATGTTGGTCTTCAGCGCTGATGAGAGGTGACATGAGGTGCGTATGGAGCAGAGTCAGGAATGAATGGGGCGGGGGAAACGGGAGTTCCCCTATAAACGTCGTACGAGGAGAATACATAAGGACCAGGGTATTTTACCCCCGAATGCATATTTATTGTTGGACGCCCTTAGGCAGTTGCATACCACAATGGATGTCATGAAATGAGGCCCTACAATAGAGAAGCGCCGAAATGAGAGGGGAGGACGGAACGGGAGAGCCCTGGGAAAACCCGCCGGCCAACGAAGTCGTCCCGCACGATTCCCACGTGCGAAATTCAGGGAACAGACCCCGCCGGGTATCGAACCCGGATCACATTTGTGGCATGCGAGTTGTCTGATCACTCGGCCACCGCCCCCCCCCCCCCCTTTTTTACGTTCACCAAACAATAACATGTACCTTGCTGTTGACAGACTCGTATAGCGATAGTGCTCAACATTAGCTCTCTTGAAAAGCTGAAGTACATTTCGTGTCTCATACTGTGACAGTTTTGGAAGTTTCACTTATCTCAAATCTCTTAAATAGCTTCTCATGGAACGTGTTCTGCACCACAACAAGTGTTAAGAAACCTTGTGGAAGGGAAGTATAAAAGGGCATTTATCGATTATCTGAACACCATAAAATGCCAGAGCCTTGTACTGAAATCGTAACAAAAAAGACGCAGTATCTTTATCTACGCACGTGGTACTTTTCTGTATAGTTTATTGACACCTAGGAGTTAAGAAGTAGAACAGCCGGTTATGGTAATGAAACATGGTACTCGTAGTATCGATCTGCTGCTTTTTATGTTACCCACGATAAGGAGTTAATAATTACTGCTCATTATTCTCCGTTTAAGCATCTTCGATAGAGAAGATAAAGTGACGAAAACAAATACGAAGGTTCAAGTTTAGCAGCTGGTATTCAAGAGTGCTGAAGTTAACACCTAATCAGACTGGGAGGGAGGCTAATATTAGGGCAGCGTACACGATTATCTAGACTTACATGTGGAAAAACGGCACGCACGTAGGTACTTATCGTATATGGCATTCAAATCCAGAAACTCGTTGTCTGGATATTACCCCTTTGAAACCCCGGTTAATGATTCATGACGAATGAAACGTGAGATTATAACTGCTTGGTGAGTTCTTTCTCTATTTCGTTCTCTGGCGAGGCAGTTTTGATGCAAGGATAATTGTGCACTTTAAATGCTTTAAAGTTAGCTAACTATGTGTAGCCAAGCGACTTCAACTATCATGGGCGTACCTAGGAATAGTTTTCCGAGGGGGTTTTGAACTTTTTTTTTTTGTTTGCATAAATGTTTCAATGTCATCTGTGTTTGAAGTCTCTAAATGTAATATTAACATGATTTATTAACATTTTGCTGGTTTTTGTAACATACTGTACCTTTTGTAATGTAAAATATAATACCTAGATAAGGAAACTGACATTTCGGAGGGGGTTTTGTACTTTCGTTTTGCATAAATGTTTCAATGTCATCTGTGTTTGACGTCTCTAAATGCAATATTAACATAATTTATTAACATTTTGGTTGTTTTTTTTAATAGAATGTGTTTTTTGTAATGTAAAATATAATACCTAGATAAGGAAACTGACATTTCGGAGGGGGTCTTGTACTCTCATTTTGCATAAATGTTTCAATGTCATCTGTGTTTGACGTCTCTGAATGTAATATTAACATGACTAATTAACATTTTGGTTGTTTTTGTAATATAATACTGTACCTTTTGTAAAGTAAAATATAATACCCAGATAAGGAAACTGACATTTCGGAGGACGTTTTAGCCCCCAAAACCACCCCCATGGGTACACGCCCATGCCAACTATTATGCATGCAACAGCATGTTCACCGCTTTACATTTCCCTTTTCAAGCATTTTCCGGGGCTAGCTTGCCCGCTATAACACTTGAAGTATATAGGAAGTATTCATACATGGTAAGCAGTCTAATGACAACATATAATTTTTTGTCTGTTTGAAGACGAATGAATTAAAATTTCTAGCAACTTAAATTGTGCGCAAAGGGTTAACGTTACATGAATATGAAAATACCAATTTTAATTTTTCATCCCTTGAGTTTATCCTTTGACATGTTTGAGAGCGAAATTTTAGCAGCAAGAGTTACAGTTATCATTTGAATACTGAATACGAAATATTGTGTGTTTGTGGGATTTGTCTATTGCACAGATAATTTTTGCGAAATCGCCCGTGTATGAGTCAACTCTCAGTCAGTCGAAAACTTCTGTATTTGCGTACCACATGTAGACAACAAACATACATTTGAGTTGCGTTTTGTTTGTACAGTTTACAATCAGGAAATGTTCAGTGTTTTCCAAAGTTCGAGCCTGTGATGTAAAAATCACCTAGTCTATAGTTGATTCGCAGTAAGTTGAGCACTATAGAATACTTTCTTGTCTAGAATAATAATGCAAATTATATATTTTACTAGCAAAACGCGGCAGACGTTGTCCTGCCAATGCTAGGCGAGACGCTATGAACCAATTACTCGTCTACATATAACGTAAAGGATATTGCTAAAATATCCTCCGTGTTCAAATATACATGCATATCAGTTTTCATGGCGGTCCGTTGAACGGCATAGAAGTTGATTCGCTGCAGCGCCATCTAGCGGCGTGTCAAGAGTACCTGTACAGCAGAAAGCATAAAAAACTTCTACGAAAAAATACACGTATGTGACAAGTTTTATTGTGATCGGTCAAACAGTGTCGGAGTTTATCGATCTCATGTGTGTGTGTATATATATATATATATATATATATATATATATATATATATATATATATATATATATATATATCAGACAGTCATTATATATTATATATATGTATAAAGAGAGATAGACAGAGAATGTAAAATCAGACGTTTACTTTGAGTACAGTACAGTATAAAATGTACTCTTTGATTATTACGTAGGGTGCTTGTTTATATTTTTTTATAAGTATGGCAGGGATATACAAACTATACGAAATTAAAAAAAGAAACTAGGGTTTCAAAGAGTGCTCACCATATCTCGAACCACCTGTACAGCTTTTTTCGAGTTCTGTAGCCAGCAGAAGATGTGTTGAAACTTTCGAAATGGTGTTCATTTAGTGGCATTCGTAGGCTCTGGAAAACACGTCTTGAGGCTCTGGTAATTTTCGGCCCAACATAAATTTGAGAGGAAATGACGGTAACCCGATTCATCAGAGGAGGAAATGTGCAACTGTTAGACACCTTTTATAAATGGACATTCCTACAAGACGTGACATTATTATCCCCACGGTGCTTGGAAACAGTCATTGTCTTGTCTGTGTACCACGGAACAGTGTAGTGACACGGTGAGGGAAGGAAGGGGTGTGCGAAACCCTCTACGGGACAGCCGCAGATTCTGTCTCATGCCACAGCGATCAAGACTACGCCGCGACGAGGCGTGTTTCCACGGGCGTTGTGGAGCGACACGTGTTTCGAAGATGCTCGATTTGTTATTGTAATGTTCGGCCAGCGGGAGTCTCGTCAGCACCGCCTCCTGGGCCGTGGCAGATAAACCCTCCCCACTTCCCACATCAATGATCCTTTATCTGGCGCTTACTTAAGGGGTATGGAAAGGTACGATGTCGAGCGGATGGCTGAAATACTCAGTCGTTGATCAAATCTGAGGTACTCATCATAATTCGACAGGACTTTTTTGTCGAGTAGATACATTATTAGTGAACGTCTATTTGTAAGCACTAGGCGGCAGTATGCTTTGCTTTCGAGTAAAAAATTACAAACAGTTTTTTAAAAAATTAGGACTCGGAACCACAAAATGCATAAAAATGTAAAACTTAGTTTCTTATAAATTTTAATATGATAATATCCAGATCTATATAGTAACCGAATTAAAAAAAAAACTCGTGTTTTGGTTTGAAAATAATTTATTATCCGAAAACCTCTCGTGCAATTATGGTATGTGTATGTGTATATACATACATAGTTTGTCTCATGTAACTTTTCCATATTTTGACATTTCTCTTTTGAGAAATGTGTCTGGTAGTTCTATGGTTTAGAGCTTTAAACCTACTTGGCTTCCTGCGAAAACACTATCTATGTAATCATGTTTACAGACACGCTTCTTACAAGTGAACCGTCAAAATATGGAATACTTACATGAGTCAGACTGTATACACTCATATATTAACCTCAGTGGTTGAGGTATATATATGTAGAAGCCCTGTGTAACTGATTCATACATGTTTTTAAAGAAAATTAAAGGTTCGATAAATGTTTTTTACTCAGAATAGGTATTAAGTTCGTATCCCCGAACAGACCAAATATTGTGTTTTTTTGTAATAATTTAGTTTCTGTACATTTTAGTATCACGAATCTTGCTTGCGTGTGTGTATTCCTACGAAATTTGACCTCGCAATTAGATTTAAAAATACAATTTGTGTGAGTTATGGCACATTTTGCTATTCACTGTACCATGGCTCGGCTACTTTCCATTTTGTGATCGACAGAGGTGAACTTGTATTCGGGGTGAGTGAGTGAGAGATTTTGGTCAGTGCTCAACTTCGAGGTCTTTAGCGTTGGTGAGAGGTGTCACGAGGTTAATATGGATCAGCGTCGAAATGAAGGGGGCGGGGCAAACAGAAGATCCCGAGAAAACCGACTGACCAACGGCGTCGTTCGGCATGACTCCCACATGTGAAAATCCAGGGACCGTTCCCGCCAGGAATCGAACCCGGATCGCCTTGGTGGGTGGCGACGAATGGTCTGACCATTCGGTCACCGCGGCCACGGTAACTTGTATTCGGGAGGACCCTGTTTCAGCTCCCGGATCCGGCCTTTCTGATTTCGAGTCTCCATATGTTTCCGTAAATCGCTCCAGGCGAAAATTAAGACGGTTTTTTAATAAAGGCAAGGAAGGCATGACTGATTCCGCTCCCAATTCCTGTCATAGTGTCAATTTATGTAAAACCGTCGCTAATGAACTCGCTGTCGACGAGACGTAAAACCCACTTACTTTACCCTAGTAACCTTTTATATTTTATCGTAGTAAACAATGAAATGTAATTAGAACAGTTTCTTCAAAAACTTACTTACATGTTTTCATTATGAAATGTGTTTCTTATATTAATAAATATATTTTTGTGTTTGCTACGGTTAATGACTGCAGAGGAATTCGCAAATGACATTATAAAACGCATTAATGAAATACTGGTCATAAACTAAAGCAACAATTTTTTGACATAAGACTCAAGCTAGACATTTTATATACAATATAATTCAGTAACATCGTGATTTTTATTCCAAGAAATTATAAGATAGTTCAATAATACGCCATGTACCAGGAATAAAAAGCATTGTTTTGCAACATCATATGGCAGTGCGGTAATACTTAGCACGACAGTTAATCAAGAAAGTAAAGAGTAAGTTTTTTTTTTTTCAAAAATTTTTATGAATATAATTCAGAATCATGTAAACATTATAGAACTGTGCATGAAAGTTATTCAAGATTACAAAAAAATTAAATGACCAAATCCTTTTTTTTTAAGTGTAGCTTAACATATTTGATAATGTTTATATATTGATCTTGACCAAGGACTATGCAAGCAAAAATATAATAATATTATTATTATATTTTATAAATAGTCACGCTTTTAAATAATTGTATTTAATTTTACAAAAGATAATTTCAATTACTCTGAAACGCAGCTGACACGTGGTAAGCTGCAGTTATTGGTTATGTTTGTTTTCAGTTTTAAGTGTAACTAGCCAAAGTCTCACCAACCGGTAGAGGATGTTAGTCATCCTCTTCAACAACTGTCTTGTAGTTGAAGTTTATCTCATTCCCGCGTTCCGGAGTAATTTTCACCACTTCACTTTGCACAAACCAAATAAACGTTTCGTCGACAGCAGTTCGCAGTCCTGAAGCAACCATAATTTTTTTCTCGTTTCTTGTCTCTCACTTTTTTTTTCGGGCACAGGGTTGGCCAAACTAGAAACACGAAGAAAGTCGAGTAAACATAGATTATACAAAAAAACGCAATTACGGGACTAACAATACACCGATGCCCCATGGCACCAGTCGAAAGACGATCCGGTGGTGAATCGTTGTCAGCGTGGAACTAGTTGTCGATACACGATATGGGGAGGGGGGGGGGTATGGAGGTGGGTTTAGTTTGATACTCTCTTTCGTCTGGACAAGCCAAATGAGGCGAACGTGATGGGTTTTGTAAAAAGGGGCAGGGGTGAGGGAACACGGCGGGTGATCGCGTCGGGAGAGGGATAAACGTTAAGGACTGCCGAGAAAACTATTGTGATAAGGACGGGCAACGTGTTTTCTTTTCCTCCTTTCCCCTCTTCTCTTCATTCTTCCCGAGGAGGTTGTTGATGTATGGAAGTGGTTAGCGTCCACTCGATAGTCCAATAGACCGCAAATTTATCTGTGCCGACAGTCGCGGATCCAGTGGTACCGCACCTGCGCCACTGCTTGCATTCCTTCCAGCCTCTCTAGAGTAGTTAGGGGAGGCAGGGGAGAACATCTTCCGCCGAATTGTGGAAACGCGAGATACGCTCCAGAAGTATCATCGCGTCCAGAACCAGACACCGCCAGTCATATTAAGTAACCTGCTGAAAGTAAACTCGGCAAGCAATGGACGACTTGAAGTACACGCCCCCTGACGTCACCGCAGGGGAAAAGTACTGTGTGAAACAAAGCTTGTTTACAAACATGCTGATTTGTTAGTTGGTAATTGCAGGAAGCAAAAATGTTGCGCATTCATAGATTTGCACGCAAGGAAAATAAATATTTGTTTCAATTTCATGGTTAAGATACGCAAGTACATAAGATTAATGTTTACGTGAGAAAACGGCAAATTCCAAACAAATAATTAATTTTCTTGACGTAAGTCTCAACCGGGACATTTGACGCCAAACAGCTAAATTAAGGTTATGTTCGGCTGCGGTATCCACGGAGATAGGAATTATATCCCACACCTGACTGAAGCTCCGCCTCTTTTCAAGTCGTCCATTGAGGGTCACGAGTCTTGCTGAACGCTTGGAAACTTTACGCGAGTTATTGTTTGAATGCGATCATGCATTGTATACGTCAGTTAGTGGCACTCTTACAGTTCCTTCCTATCTAGGGCCAAAATCTCTTCGCTTCCAGTTGAAAGAAACTTTCAAATATCTTAGCGTATACCTATGTTCAGGCGCGTCAACAGTGGCGACCGCCGGACTTCATTTCACCTGGAATTCAGATTCCTTAGGTGCGGTCCGTCGTGTCCGTCCCCGCCCGCTTGATTCAGTGCGGCGCCCGCGGAGTGACGAAGGGGGAGAGGGGCTCCTTTGTGTTTAGTTCGGCTATTTGCATACAGCGAGGCCGGGCGACACGTGCCGGACACGGGCAGCCCTCGTCGCGTTTTTCCCCCGTGGACCTAGTGACGAGCAACCACGGGGCGTTGGGCAACACGGGTGGCGACGTCGTACCATTGTTCTTCACAGCCTCCTCCTCCTCCATCGCCCTGTGTCACAGCCACCTTGTCTGAAGACGTGGTTGCCGCCTGTGTTAACTTCCCAGTTCTAATGGTTTCGCCCGCGCGAAGCTGGCATCTTCCATTAGCGACCAGATTGCAGCCGGCGCGTTAAAACAATACTTCATTTACATACAGAGATGAGAGACAAGTACAGATGGAGCATTAGCAGCTTATACTGAGGCCGAGCCTACTTTGTTTATTCAGTTAGCAATATGGCGGAGTGCAATCAGCTGTTCCTGTATATATATATATATATATATTGAGAAGTGAGGTTATGGTTGACCAACCCACAGCCGCATTATACACGTTGCTAGGTAATACACAACATTTTGCAGTTACGAAAATTCCGGATAGGCTCCTCCCTTTTCCATCTCAAGGCCTCATACCCCTCGTCTTAAGAGATACGTCAAGCTCCATCTGTGTGTTTCTCCTATATCTGTTTACATACGTCGCCGAGAAAATTCCGCGGAGAAAAATGATCAGTTTTCGGCTAAGCAGCAATCGATTAAAACTGCCAAGTTCTTAATTATTGTTCTGATTCGTTGTAAAATAGCGATGTGTTTTCATTTTGTCGAAACTTTCCGCTCTCTTTTGATAAGTATAATTACAACTGCAAATCTTGAGAGAATATTTTGACAATAATTGTGCAAGTTAATTTAGAAGCTCATCAATACTCTAGAGCAACACTTATCGACCAGTACCACACATTTCATTGGAGTAGACTAACTGGAGCGCTCTCCTCAAACCAATCGAGATCTGGCTTGATTCCCGGCTGGTCGGACCCCGATTTTCCGCACGTTAATTACGTGGCGGACGTCGTTGGCTAACTGGTTTTCTCGGGGTACTCGCGTTTCTCCCGTCATTCGCATTCCGTCACTGGCCCCATCACAGAGCTTCATGTCATTCTTCGGGTTTCAACAAACACCTACGTGCACACATTTCATAAGTCTGTCAACCAGATAAATGAGTCTCTGCGCTCGGATGCCCTTCGTATGTCATTTATTTTTCTACACGTTTAACCGTCCTAGTGTGAAAGGGACAATGGCGGCAAGACAGATGTTCTATCTGCATTGCGTTTATGTTGATTAAAATAAGTGTTCTTATTTAATCAAATGTTTTATTCAATAGGTTAGTAATCCTAGTCAAGAATGGTAATACGTTCTGAGACAACCAAGAACGAATTAATGTAACCTTTGAAACATCCAAACTTCTCACCGCTTCTTAAGCGTTAGTAGAACGTAGCTTTAATTTTACGTTTGAGGCACGGAAACGGGGAAGGCGATAAGTCGAATATAACCCGTGCGTCAAAACACCTCATCGCCTCTAGGCGCGGAGAACTAAACTAGCGTGCAGTGTTTACGTAGTAACTGTTTTTCAACGGGACTTCAAGCGATGGCCCTGTAATTTTATTTGTGGAAAGTATGTGGTAAAGACCAATGCAGGTTTCTATGATTTTGATTTACGATTACGGTTGATATTTTCTCGGCTACAGCAACGTGAAAAAGTCATTTTTAGCACTTTTGGGGATCTTGATAATCATGTTTTCAACTATCGGACTGCATTTTTAAAATCATAGGGACTTAATTTGAAGTGTGTTTTCTTTTTGTAGATAAACACATTAGAAACATTTGTAGTAACTATACATGAAAAACGACTATACGTACCTCGCTACAGCACGCCTCACGCGCCAGGTCTACTGCGGCCGAGTGGTCAGACCACCAATCCGCGTCCGATCCCCTGCGTAGTCGATCCCCGGACTTTCGCGTGTGGGAAATGTGCCGGACGAGGTCGCTGGTCGAAGGGTTTTCTCACACAAATGTTTTGAACATTGTTTAATGTTATCGAGATCTTAAGCACACGAAAAAATAAACAGCGTTAAAATCGTCCGCCAACATAACAAAACGTTGGAGTGGCTCACCTCCTGATATGGTCGTCACATTCAGCAAGTACAACTTAACAAAAAATGTGTAAGTGTCCACAATCGACAGGCAAACAACTGTAAGCTGATGAATAGGCAATACTAGTCACACTCTTTCCCTGCCTCGTTGCACTAGTGATGTAGTCGACGTGTTTACCTCCGTCTATGAAGTATTGCCTACCTTCTGATATTGTCGTCACATTCAGCAAGTACAACTTAACAAAAAATGTGTAAGTGTCCACAATCGACAGGCAAACAACTGTAAGCTGATGAATAGGCAATACTAGTCACACTCTTTCTCTGCCTCGTTGCACTAGTGATATAGTCGACGTGTTTACCTCCGTCTATGAAGTATTGCCTACCTTCTGATATGGTCGTCACATTCAGCAAGTACAACTTAACAAAAAATGTGTAAGTGTCCACAATCGACAGGCAAACAACTGTAAGCTGATGAGTAGGCAATACTAGTCACA
>PNEQ01040408.1:0-11936 GCA_003012365.1 Medauroidea extradentata | reverse complement strand
CGAGTGTCTTCTCTCGAGCGAATAGCCAGACTCCCGTAGCATTTAATGGAAAAATAAAGCAAGTGATAGTTTAAATATAAATTTATATTAATAGTCAGACGTCTTATGATCAAAAGAACACTGCTAAACAATAGATATGATCAATCCTTTTCCTAAAAAAATGAGAAAATCGAGATTCCGAGTGTCTTCTCTCGAGCGAATAGACCGACTTCTGTAGCATTTAACGGAAAAATAACGCAAGTGATAGTTGAAATATAAATTTATATCAATAGGCAGACGTCTTGCGATTAAAAGAATGCCGCTAAACAATAGATATGATCGACCTTTGTCCTAAAAAAAAGAGAAAACCGAGCTGTCGAGTGCCTTCTCACGAGCGAATAGCCCGATTTGCGTAGTGTTTAATGGAAAAAAAAAGTAGGCATTCCTTACTAGTAAAATGCCCTTGTAAATTATTCACCAAAGAAAGAAGGAATAAGCGGATGTATTTATTCATTGCGCAGTTTTATATAACTTAACGTAAAAACATTCCCTGGACATTGTTGATGAATTGTACGAGAACATAGATACTAGTATAGTAGCGTGCAGAGTGGACAGATAGCGCAACTGTACGAATGTTCACAAGATGGCAGATAGATAGCGGCACTGTAGTATATACCGACGTTGTTCCAAAAATGCCAATTTGTGACGTTCTTACCTAAAATCGTCGAGAATTACATGTATAAGTGATTGAAAATAATCACTTTCACAATCAGTATATGCGGTAAAAATAAATTAGGAGTTCCGGGATTACGTAATACACGAACGTCTATTTATTTTCCAAGATTGACATACCCGGAGACAAATGTTTCTACACTTGGATAATAGGTAGCGCTATTATCGTTCTCACTTGTGAAACGCACGTTTTACGACACGCAGTAACGCATTGTTTAAGCAAATTATGCGCCAAGTTAATTGTTTTAAATACGTATGGTGTTAACGCAATAAAGAAAAATATCTCGCTATTATTTATACGGTTCGAGTAAAAAAGTAAACTCATTCGGCGCGAGACGAGAGAGATATAAGACGTCGTGAAACAGCCTAGAAGGAGGCTGTACTATAGTTAAACGAGCATATGCGCATGCGCTGGAACTTTGCGTCTATAGTACGACCTCAATATAGATCCTAATACGTCATAGTTAGGGACAGGCCGGCTTGGCACACGCGGCACCGCCGCTGCGCAGTTTTCAAACTATCAATGCCACATTTTTTAACGGATTTTCGCTATTTTTGTTTTATTTTTAATATTGTGACTTACCAAGTAATAACTGCAACAATATAATTCATATTTTAATGCCGTGAATTAGATACAGTATGTTTTATTCATTGTCAACTTAATTCCTTACAATTTTTTTTGTCATATAATTTTGTTATTTTTTGAGGGTTCCTGAGATTGTATTCGTAGAATCGCTACCTTCGTTAAATCCAGGGTTCGTAAAATCGGGGGTCTAGTGTAATTGTTATTAATCTTCAAGATCATTAAAGGATCTGGAGGTAGTGACTGAATTTGTATATCTGGTGTCTGCAATCAATGACATGGGAAATTATGATATGGAAATAAAGCTATGTATTCTCCTAGGTCGAGCTGCAATGGTTAAAATAATGAAGATTTGCCAGAACCAGGCCATATCTGAAGTAACGAAGATATACTCAGTGGAATAAATGGTACTCACTGTGTTCTTGCATGGTTATGATGCATGGAACATGAAGGCTAGTGACAAGAGCAAAATTAATGACTTTGAGATGTGGTGTTGGCCGAGGATGCTACGTATATCACGGACAGAAAGAAGAACAAATGCTTACAATGCAGATGAACTGGGCATCACAAAACATTTATCTTCCAATGTTAGTCACAGTTTACCTGGTCTCAACATCAGATAATTGCAACCATAGCATAAGAATACCAATACACCCCCACATCTCTTCTTATTTAATGTTGCCACCATTACTCAGTGTGTCTGAACTGGCCGCCTGATGAAGTTGGCCTGTGAAACATCAAGCAACCGTACACTCGTGCAACAATGTATTCGTCCTTTCATATGTGTGTAACTATCAAGAAGTACCAGCCTGTGAGTACCTCAAACCTTTTGTCATTTTATCCAATTGGTTTAACACTTTCAGGAAAGAAGGGGATAATTTGAAACAGACCATTTTTCAAGGCAAATTCGTCGGAAGTAGATCACAAGGAAGACCTGCAAGTACTGTAGATGGTTATATCAAGCAAAGAAGATTACAAGCGTACTGCTTCATATTAAACATTCAGAAAACTATAAATACATGTTAATTACTCTGAGATTGAGATGTTTTTTGTATGTTTACTTTCCATTTTTACTGTGTTGTGTTTCTTTTTGAAATACAGTAGTCACATTACACACTTAATTTGATTTGTATAAGATAATAAGCCTGAGAGACACAACAGAACTCTTATGGAGAACATAAATAAACTTGTACACTTTTCTCCACATTATCTATATACTGTATATTCAAATTCAAAAAACAAAACCACCACTAACAAACACACAACACAATAATACACATTATTGGAGTTTTCTTATGTCAAACAAAACAAAATTGCTATTTCATAGTTAAATGAACTTGGCCTAAAAAAAGGTATGGAATCCATGCGTGGAAAAAAAAAGGGGGGGGGGGACCTTACGGTGAGTATATGCAGCCCATGATACCTGTGTCAGATATTCTAGTAAAAATTAAGAATTAAATAATAAACTTACTTATTTACTCAAACAATAGTGATTGTTTTACTACCTACGTCAAGAGTTATCTGAAATACATGACGCTGAAGTTCTGGTTATAAAGTGTTCACTGTATTAGTGTTGTAGAACGTCAACTGTTTAGACCATGTCTGAAAAAAGATAGAGAAAGCTACGTCAGAGAAACATACTAGCATAACAGACTTCCAGTTATGAAAACAAAATAAATGAGAGGAGCAGGAACATTGATCAGCAAACCCGAGAGTGAAAAAGTCCTCAAAGTATTCATTTAATTTAATTTAATTTTGCTTGCACTAAACTACTTGTCCATCAAATAAACTGTCATAGAATAAAACAACTTTATTAACCATAAAAATCAACACATAGTTTTTAACATTTTACATAAACACCTCTCTCACATATTCAGTATACAAGATGACAATCTTTAATTTGCATAAACTATGATAGTTGCTAACTATTACATACTTAAATACAACTGCAAGCTGCTTATCACATTCTCAGTAGCATTTTATTTATAGCTAAGCTTTCAGTCACTTAGGCAATTGCTGTATAATGTATAATGACTAGCCATTCATGTATAGCATTTCCATAATGCAAAAATAGTTAACAGCGTGTATAACTAAACTACATACTATTGTAGCTTCAAGTATACATATGGCATGACTATGTATTCATATTCACAAATAAAAATAGCACAAGAGCATGCACTACATATTATCAATCCTGATGCCGCACCAAAAACAATAATTTTGTATGGCTTAATAACGTATGGTAGATTCAAGTTGGTATAAACATTTGTAATATTAGTTACAAAAAAAACACTATCTTACTGCTGCAAATTAAATCAACATCTGTAAACCATTTTTTTTAAACTTAAGACTAGTAAAAAATCACTTTTCAAACTTACATTTATACATTTTGTTTAAATATTATTTTTTTAAGTACATGAAACAAATAAACTAATATACAGTAAATGTACCGGTACATGAATTATTTGAAGTACTGAAGTGCCTGATACAGTAAATTTTGAAATTCACTACTAAATTACAAGTAAACAATTTTCAATGAGTTTTTCTCAGTGCCATGCATAGAATGGATCCTTACTATGGACTGCATAGAAAAAATTCCAACAAAAGATTCACAAACAGTGTACAGCAGTTTTTATATTTAATTAATAAATTTACGTACCAAGGTGTTTAGGAACATATCCAAATTGTGTTTTTAAGTGAAAATGGTTACTGCAATTCTAAACTATTTCACACATTGTTCCACTTAAATTCTGTCAAGAAATTTCTCTCAAAATTATGCACATAATAGTGTATCTACAATAGGAACATATTATGAGGGCCTAATGACACTTTACACTCTTCTCAACACAACTTGTTACTTTTAAATTGTTGAAAATAAAAGTTTAAAGCCAAAGTTACAGTAGTAACCCAAAATCACAGTAATTTACACTGAAGTGAACATATGATTAAACACCAGCCTGGGAAAATTAACTTCAGTTTCAAAGGGCACATAATTTACTGCGTAATGAGAATACCATGGTGTTATGTATACACCAAGAGCTGACCCACTGAAAATTGCATGAAATAAGCAATTGTTATGACATATTTACAATTAAACCCAAGTGTCCCACAAAAAGGCCTCCATGGCTGGATCTACACCTAGTGGACAGAAAATGTATTGTGCATGTAAGCTCAAGCATTTTGCTTTGGATGCTTATGTCAACCAAAGATATTAAATAAATGTAAAAGGAAGTTGCATTAATAAAAATGATAAACTTCACCTGAAGTAAAGTACTAAAGAGCGTTGCAGTTACTGTATTTGTATATTGCTGCATTTATCTGAATGGAAGACCAGGTTTTTCTGTAAGTAAATGGATTATAAAAGTTGGGGGTAGTTTAAATTCTGGGTTATACTAGTTATGAGATAATTTAGGGGTAAATACAATGGAATATCAGTTAATACAAACTTGAAGGGACCTTCCTATTTGCAGTGTGTATTAATAGGAGTATACAAAAACTCAAAAAGTTCTGCAAATATATTTTCAGGATGTTACATCCAAAAATACAAACTTTCATACCACCACCATGATTGCTTTTAACCAATGAACTTGATATTACATTGTTTTATGTATATGGGAACATTTTATCGAGAATTTAAGTTAATATGTATTAACGAGGTTCCACAACCACCAAAACCATGTTTATGTGAGCGTCAATAAATGCAAGTACTGTATTTATTTGCATAACTTAAGCCCTTTTTGTTATGATTTTTTGGGTTAAAAATAGGGTGTGCGTAAGAAACATTGCCTTAAAGGTTGTACACAAACTGGTATGCGTCATTTTCAATTTAAGATTGCCTTTATCCAGATCAGACTGTTTTTTACCTTAGCATATTGTACAGTTTGTTTCATTTTCAAAGGCTGTTGTTGATTTCCTGTATTTATTTTCTTTTTTTAAATCATTATACATGTAGTTATTTTGTCAGTTACCATTCATACCCTAACGAAAGAAGCACAAATGAAGGAGGACACATGTCATGCACAATATATCACAGTAATAGCCAAAATTGAAGTTCACTGTCACCAAGTTTAAAGCTAACAATCAATAAATGAAATTGGCATATGTTTGAAATATTCTTAGACTTTTAAAATATTTATCCTAACATTTCACGAAGTGACGTGTCGGGTCATAATTGGAACTTGGAGCAAGTTTTTTAATTCTTAAGTACATGCCTGAATGTCAAGTTAAATTCATGCAGTGTTAGCAATGTGTTTCTATTTTACAATATAAAAAATTACTTTCACCAAAAACTTAGTTACAAGATCATTAAAATCTCAGAATATAGGAAATAGGGATATTAAGTAGCCTCAAAACTGCATCAGTATTGGACACAGCATTCCTGATGCAATTTAATAAAGTAATACAATGTATATACATGTAAAGTGTATCTTATATTACACGAGATCAGTCAACAATTTTAGTGCTTACAACTACAGATTCAAAATTGTGTGGTTTTAGCTGTAATTTCACATACATTTGTTTTAGCTGCCTAAAAGGACAATAATTTCATTATAAATTTGTTGTTTATATAATGAAGGATTTAATAATTTTACCCAGATAGCCTTACAGATAAAATTTACGGTACTTTGGTGCAACTTGTGTATTTCCGATTTCAGTTATACTGTATACAAACATAAAGGAAGTAAAGTTTTTCATGTTCAGTACAAGTACAACAACAAACACAAATCTAATGCTACTTTTCTACATCAAAAACTCTGAAAGAAAGAAGAAACAAAACTAAGCAGCTTATATTCAGAGCTAAATACATACAAACAACATTTTTATAAACCATGAATCATAATTACAACTTCACTAAGTTAACACTGAATGTTTTAATAGTCAAGAGAGTTATTCTCGCATTAATGTATTTTCATAGAAATTTATAGTTGCATACCATACTTTAAGAGAAACACAAAAAACAGATACACAGCATAAACTGCCTTATGTTTTAATATAATTGTTCACATGTACAACATTGCTGTGTAGATTATCCATAATACAAAATAATTAACAGCAGCTACAAACAAAGCTACAGATATACGATGTTGGGAGCATACTCATTTTAATACTGTACTGTATTTTTATTTTATTTTTGATGCTATAAGAAATGTGTAAAGTTTGGTATTCAAATTCACAAAAAAGAATACCACCACAGAATAAACAAGGACACAAGAAGTGAACTTTTCGTGAACTCGGCTGTCTGGGAGTTTACGTTGGACACCATGTTCTAATTGCGTTTGTACGGCTTGTTTGCGCCTGGTAAAAGTGTTTTTTTTTTGTGTAATATTGTGGGGCTTGTGGTGACTTCACATAGTAAGTTTTCCATTTGACTTAGAAAACATGTGTCAGCTACAAACATTTACAAATGTTTTTAAGCTCTTTTCCTTGACATATTGTTAAAAATAAGTGTTGCGATACTACCTCTTGTTCAGTGCTAAGGCAAATTAAGAAGAGGAATTTTTTTCTCATTTCCGTTGGATACCAGTAAGTTGTTTCAGTATTTTTTTTAATATCGCCTCTCATGTGAAAATACATTGGCATGACTAGCTTCTGTTAAACCGACTGCAATGAAATAAATATTACAGGTTGTGGGTACACATCATTCGCAAATTAGTGTATTACAGATTGCAAGTATTCCCACTTTTATTATATAAAATTCAAAATGCTGCGATTGTATTTTAAAAATGCAAAAACTTGATTTAATAGCATGGGAAAATACATTACCTTATACAGTAAAACCCTCTTAAAAAGTTTCCCATTTAAGTAGTTTCCTGCTTAATAAGTAAAATAATTTTACACTTTGTCTATATGCATATGTGTAATTTAACCCTTTTAATAAGTTTTCCGGTTAATAAGCATTATTTATTTCTGTCCCACCCCAAACGTCTTAACAGGCTTTTACTGTATATGCTTAATTCAGAACTCATGTACAACATGTGGACGTAACTAGCCAATGAGTGCCAGAGTTCAGGATATCAAGAGAGCCAACACGCTAGTTTGCTTCTGATGTCATACTGTAAAGTCTAATCAAATACAGTACGTTTTTATCTCAAGGGCACTGCCTACTTAGAGTTGTTTAGCGCATTGGAGGCACGGAAGCAAAGGAGCGATAAGGGATGCACTGATGGCTGCACACAGTGCTTCCTAAATGTAACGGGTAAACCAGGCATGTAGTGTTTTTACTGTACCACTGGAATAACGTGACTAAGCTCTAACCCTATTATTTTATTACTGGAAAATCTGTAACAAAAATCTAATTTCACTGAAAAACCCTTCATTAGGTTTGCATCAATCTCAGCAAGTAAATTTTGTGGTAAAGCTGTGTGAAAAGCTCATTTTTAGCCATTTCAAGGGCTCAGAAATGGCATTTTCAATGTATGTTATGTTTTGAAAGTACTTGATAAATCTTTTCACGAAATGTATATAATTTTCATAGATAAGTGCATTGTAAACGCTTATTAAAGTTTTCAAAACTACTGTAAACGTGGTCATAGTGTGTTAATTTTCTTTAAAAGTAAACTTTTATCACTGAAATGCAATTTAACAGCCTGGTAGGCAGGCTCCTTAACAGGGCATGGAACATAGATCAACACAAATGCAGTATTTGCAGTTGTGAGGTTTTTTCTGAGCCAACATTCAAACACTAAAACAGGGCAATCTCATATATATATATATATATATATATATATATATATATATATATATATATATATATATATATATATATATATATATATATATAGAGAGAGAGAGAGAGAGAGAGAGAGAGAGAGAGAGAGAGTTTTCATCAAATTCTAAGCAAATATTTTGTCAGAAAGATGCATTTCTCATATGTGATAGCTAAATTTCGTATACGTACTGTACATCTATCAGTGCAAGAAACTGTACTGAAGGAATGTGTCACTTGACAAATTATGTACGCCCAGTGTTGGCAAAAAAACCAATATGTGGGATTGCAGTTTCTTATGTTATTGTACATCAGCTTTGAGAATTCTTGAGATTTTACTGACGTCCCTCCATACTTTATTAATAGAAGTTTTGCTTTTTATCGAACATAATAAATGCAAAACAAATACAAAAATATTCATTACTTCTAATTTAAAGAAATACAGAATAAGTAATTACCAGTAGAAGTTTTTAGTAATAAACTTCAACTGTAATTTTACGTGCGTGATAAAAGTTTACTTTTAAAAAAAATTAACACACTATGACCACTAATGGTGCATTTATTACTTTTAACAAGTGTTGTAATTGTTACAAACATGTGAGTACAGTATATTGCATTGTAATAAACTGAGCAGTGCATATATGATGATGGTGTTTGCTGTGAAGCTGGCCATGTTTGATCTCTACTGGCCTAAACTGGGAACATCTTGTTTCACATTGGTTATCTTCATTTAAGGTTTATTTTATCTCAATGAAATTCATTATTATATACAAATATACACCTTTACAGCTGCTTCTACATTATCATCTTGGTTAGTCAATCTTGTGGATAAAGTGAAATCTGTACTGGTACACACTGTTAATGTGCTTAAATGGCTCACCATAGTAATTCTAGGAAAGTCAGTAGTCTACTGCCCTTACCCCAGGTCAGCAAAATTTAAAACATCCCACCTATGATATTTGTTGAGGAAGATCTTACATACATCATATGAACAAGAAAAACTAAAAATTATGTTAGTCACATAGTCACTGACAGAATTTACGGACCCCGGGGCAATTTAAATATTACTCCCCTTTCTCCTTCAAACCCAAAAAATGCTTAACACTCCACTTGTAAATATCAAAAGACGGATGAAATTAGTTTATTCAGAGCATTAAGTTGGAAGATTAAAAAAAAAACTTTTTTTAATATTTTACATTAGAAAAACATTACATGTTTGAAAATTCACATTCAATTACGTTATTTACTTAAATTTCCTGTACCTCACCGGTCCCCTTGCTCATAGGCTTCTGAACATTTGCCCCTGTTATCTCCAGCCTCCCCCCACTCACAGACATGCTGGTCAATGATGATAAAGTCTACTACTTAAAACATTAACTCTCGTATCATGAAGTTAAAATAAGACTGCATTTGTATCATCCTATCTGTGTTGTAATATGTAGAGCATACTTACTTAGTCTCAACTTTAAGCAACTGTAAAGTAAGATTATTGTTGTGATTGGTTGACTTTATACTGTGCACTATCGCAGTAGTTATGGTTTGTTGGTTGGCAGGCTGTGTTTTGACTAGTGCGGTCAAGGCTGACAGTGTGTTGTCAATGGTGGGCCAAGATTGTTGTTGTAATCCCCGAGATTGTTGTAACGTTTATAGTTGGAGTTACAGTAAAGAGTATTTAAATTAATTTCCACAATACTCACTAATCAACACATCTGGTAACATTGTTCAAATACTTATATTCATTGGCTAGAGAAGTTGCTACATTACAGCAATGGCAACTCTTGTCAGTGGACTCAGGGGCACATGTCCTCCTGAACAATATTTAGCACACCACACTAAATAAATATTATTTTTAACATAATTATTTTCTAATTTTAATGTACAAGTAATGCAATTATTCACTGAATACTATTTACCATAAAACAGTTACAAATCACACAACTTTTCAAACACCCAAGAATACTTTTCTTGACGCCGTGGTCACAGAGCCTACACCCAGAACACTACACATTTTCTCCTTGTGTGAGAGATACGAAACCCAAACCCAAGAGGGTGCTTCTCTCGTGACTGCATTACTGTCTACTATTTGCTTCCAACGCAACAGTGTTTCTTTTATTCAAAAGGAGTTAAGTACGCACAAAGCTGAAGTATTGATATAGATTATAAAAATTTTAATGACAATGCTTTCAGATATTTTTTATGAATGTTAATGAACTGACGTGTACACCATGAGTTTCTGTATTAGTTCAAAGAACAAAATTAATAGCATCAATAATATTTTATAGGAACAATTAGTGTATCAAGATTGACTTGAAATTACGAATCTTGGCCCTCCAAGACTGGAACTGAATTTTTCATGAACCTGTTGTACAGAAAAGGAGCACATATATACTGTACATGCATTTTTAAAGGAACTAGTTTCAATTTTTACTGTCAGATTTACTATAGTATTAGTGATAGCAGTTTTAAGGAAAAGTGATACTGTATTTACTTTCAATAGTTGCATTTATTCTGCCTTCGAACTAGGGTTGGTAAATGAAATATTGTACAATTATTCACTGAAACAAAACACATCTTTAAAAATAATCCAATTCATGCACGCTATACAGAATGTCCAGAAATGGCCATAATAATGTGTTTCACGTAATACTCCCTTCCCAACCATGATTTTGTGGCCTCCTTTGAAATGCTTTCTGGAGCATTACACTTTGTTTTTCAAATAACTTATGAGTTTCCATCTCAATTATAGGAATATTCTTCATGACACTTTACCCTAACTAGGCATTACAAATGTGGAAAAATACTGTCATGATATATGGAGTACAGTGGTTACAGATAAAACATGCTTCCAAAGACAAACAAAGCACTGGCCTAGAATGCATGAGTCAGACTGAAACAAACAGAATAGTCATCAAAGTTATAGTAATATTACGGCGTTCATACCTTTAAGTACCAAGAATGAGCCTTATATTAAGAAATATACTGGCTGGACAGAGTATAATGTGCTCACGTATATTTCGTATTTGTTGAGCCAATCTCACAGTGAGGGTGTAAAGTAAGTAATTTCACTCTGCTTGGCTTGAATTTGAAATTTTTGGTCTGACCTGGCAAACTTATTGCACTTTAAAAATGGAGTTACTATAGTCTGATATTTTCACATAATGTTTTATTATTTCTGATTAGTTTACTTAGTTATATGTTTTTTTAAGCGATTGTGTATTTTGCTTTGAATTTGTAACCGACTGTATTACTGGTACACACACTTACTTAAATTGTGGATACATTTATTTATGCATATTCTTCAAAGAAAAATGCAGTAGGTAAACAGTTGATTACAGTTATTACATGTAAAGGTGAAGGTCCGGTTAGGACAAAGCCACCCAATTAAGCACACATAAGTTTCTTTATACAGTAGCTGCCTCTAACATTTGTTGTACTGTTATATTCTATTTGTACAAAATTTATTGTCTAATCTTTAAGTTTGCCTATCAAGCATAGTAGACTTGTGTGTGTGTGTGTGTGTATGCGCACATGCATGTGTGTGTATGTGTGTGGCGCATACACATGTGTGGAGTTAGTAATACTACTGACAAACATGCTGCAAAAAAAATTTAATGTAAGTGAATCATGTCTGCCATATTTTCAGATACTATCTATGTGCATGAATCTTCTTTCTATGCTTTATTTTTTCAGTTAAAACTACTGTAGTTGCAAAATTTTACTTGGCCCCAATACGTTATTACTGTAAAGTAACTGGCCTCACCAGACCATCTTTTTTTGCTTTAAGTAGGAGTATGCTCCTGGGTTCATTTTTTTTAAACTGTAATGGACAATAGTAGAGCTTAATTTTGTTGTTTCGGAGATTTGAGACCGCAGAAGGCATGTCAGTGTACTACATACAGCTGCCAAAGTGTTAAGACCACTTTTCAGCCACATATT
>PNEQ01040407.1:0-16730 GCA_003012365.1 Medauroidea extradentata | reverse complement strand
GGATATGCTACATGAGGAACACCCTGGAATAGTCAGAATGAAAATGTTAGCACGTTCTGTGGTATGGTGGCCGCAAATTGATTCGGACATTGTGACAAAAATACGAGAATGTGAAGCATGTCAGTGCACACAAGCAGTGAGGCAAGACATATCTTCAGTATCGTGGCCAAAAACAACAACTGTATGGGAGAGACTGCATGTAGATTTACTTGAGTATGAGGGGGCATCAGTGTTGGTATTGGAAGACAGCTATTCCAAATGGATTGAAGTATGGCTGATGAACCGCACGAATGCACAGGCTGTGATAACAAAGATCAGATCTTGTTTTGCTACATTTGGGTTACCCGCTGTGTTAGTATCAGATGGCGGTCCACCCTTTAATTCAGAGGAGTTCAAGCACTTTGGTACAGCAAATGGTATCAAGATGCTGAAGAGTCCTCCATACCACCCTAAATCAAATGGACTAGCGGAGAGGGCGGTACAAACAATAAAGCAGGCTCTGAGGAAACAAGTAATCGAAGGTACTGACAAGAACAAGAGCTTACCCTTACAACATCGATTAGACAACCTACTGTTTGTGTATAGGAACACACCATCTACGGTAACAGGGGTAAGTCCAGCAGAAATGATCTTTCAAAGCAAGCCTAGAACAAAACTTTCATTGCTAAAGCCAAGTCAAACACTCATGACAACTCAGACATATAGTCGAGGACCTACAGAAAAAGGAGGCAGGATCCCAGTGTACAACGGGGGAGATAAAGAGTTAGTTCGAACAGTTGAGAACAAAAGGAGAAGGTGGATACCCAGTAGAGTGGTCAGAGTTCTTAGTCCTATGACTTACAGTGTGGCGTGGCCAGGTCGAAACAAAACAGAGAGAGTAGTCCATACAGACCAGTTAAGGCGATCATACCTGGATGATAGTAAACACCCTCCAGTGCAACACAGTAAGGTTGAAGATCAGGAAAACAGTTGGGAATCAGTGCCATGGGGTTGCAGGAGGCAGACAGGAGCATCATCAATAGAAACATAAGTGTACTGCAGGGATGAAACTAGCACCGTACAAGAAGAGGTGATACAGGAAGATGGCAAGCCACAGAATGCTCAGCAGTCTCCTAACACCAGGTCTGAAAATTCAAAGGACAGTAGGGTAGCTGGTAGTCCTCCATTCAGAGGATTTGAAAATAAGACATTAAGGCGTTCACAGAGAGAGATTAGATGTCCTGTGAAGCTAAATTTATGACATTATGTGGGTAGTAAATTGGCTGTGGGAAGGTTTAATATATTGTATTATTTTGTGACTGTTATTGTTGGTGTTAAGGGCATTAATTTGCACATGGGTGAAAGTTTGTATTGCTTGTGATCTTTTATGCTTGTGTTAAGAGCATTTATTAGTGGAAATTCAGAAGTATACTTTTTGATGTAAAAAAAATTATGATGACAGAAAGGGATTGTTATGTATAGAGTTGGCAACGTGGCAGATCAGTGTGTTGAGTGGAGAGGGTAAGATGGCGGAAGGTGCAGTGTATGAGAGTGCATAAATAAAGAAAGTAGTTTAAACATAACACCTTAGAGCGGTACAATCCCCTTTCACTCCATCTTGCCGACAACAAACCTGCCATCGCGGGCAAGCTACCGGCATTGTCTGTCAATGGTGCCGGGCGCGGCCATTAAAGGAAACAATAAAAAAAAAAAAAAAAAAAAAAAAAAAAATTAATTTTTCGCAATTAACACAAAATTTTTTAATGGTAATATTTGCATGTATACTTTGTTTCACGTAAGTTTGGATAAATTTGACAGCAACTCATGGCCAATAATTTTCCGTATTTTTTAATTTGTCGCACAGTGCAAGACATTTTTAGTTCTAAAATGAAGCTGAGATGTCCACTTGAGCATTCGTACTGCAACTACTATTATATTATTAGATTATTATAAGTGGCAACAAAAATATATTAATCACACATACTGTAGATTATTAACATATGAAATTAAATCGGGGGCAGCCCTGGGCCATGCTACAGTACAGTAATTTCTGCAAATACGTTGTGTACTTCAGGAACACATGATCTGCACACATTAAACCCGCGCACTCCACGGCAAAACGGTTAAGCTCTCACAAGGGCAATTAAAATTAATTAAAACTTCATTGCCATCACTCTTTTCTAATTTGCCTTATATTTGTCATGGTACGAAATTTGCAGAACACTAGAACACCATATAAGTTGATGTCTCTTACAATATAAAATACATTTTGAAACATTGCCACCAAACATAAAAATCTACTTACATATTACGTGTATTGCTCCATATATTTCCAATTGGAAATAAATAGTATTTGAATTTGACACAAGTTAATACAATGGTTACGGTGAGAATTTGTGCAGCTCTTATTCTAGCATCAAGGTCTTGAGAGCTGATGAGGGTGCAGCGAGGTGAAAAAGAAGAAATGCAAGAATGAAATGAAAAAGGAAACGAGAGATTCCAGAGAAAAACTGCCAACAGCGGCATAGTCCAGCACGATTCCCACATATGAAAATCTGGAATTAACTTTGCCAGGAATCGAACACAAGTCACCTTAGTGGGATGCGAACGACTAACTGCCGCATCAACCTCCACCCTGATCCACAAATGTTCTGATCTTTCTGCATGCTTACCTAGGACTTTTTGCTAATTACAACCTCCATTTCTAAAACATTATGTTTTAAAGATTATTTTAATTTAAGGTCCGAGATAGTATTGTTGTGTAGTCAATCAAAACTTCCCCTAAGCTGCCTACATACAGACCGGTACTTGTCACACACAAATTCAAGATGACTGCACATAATTTTACACGAAGCATGTATCGCAACTCTTTGCCGCTTTAATCAGCAAAACGTCGCAATGTACACTTCAGCAAAGAAATATGCCTTATTTGTGTATTTTATTAACAAATACCAGTCTCTAAATATCTGTGCTGTCTTTTGTTTACACTTATAGCTTAGCGACCTCTTCCACGTTTACGAGTATTTCTGTGAATTGGAAAATGTAATTTCCAGTGTCTAACTTACCTTCCTAATGGTATTTATTCATAATACATACAGTGAATTTCTTTTTAAATTTTGTGTACACACTAAGTTATTGCATTTCAGAAAGGAATCACAAATTACAAACATATGATTCTAAAATGGCGACAAATAAGCCACCAATATGACATGAGAGACAGAAGAACAAGTACTTACAGTCTGATACAGTACTTGTAGATAAATACATACACACTCCAAAGGATAAAATATTTTTCTTGCACTAAACATCTCAACCACCGAAGAAAATGTACTATCCTTTAATGTGTATGTGTGTCCTTCTACAAGTATCCGACTACGTACTTGTACTTCTCTCTCTCTCTCTCTCTCTCTCTCTCTCTCTCTCTCTCTCTCTCTCATGTAATAAATATGATTATTAATTTTGTCACAGTGTGAAGATCCTTATACTTTCTGTGTTATTGTAGGTAAACCACAAAATAAGTGTGAAATATAGTACAGTCAATTCATTGTTTAATTATAGTAATATTTTCTTGAAATTTTACATACATGTTTGAACCAAATGTATTAGGTACTTCTTAAGCTAGTCAATTCAGGAAAATTTTATGTTTATAGTCTGTGCTGTTTTTATAAAGTTACTGCACAAGTAGTTTTTCCAGGTAATTACACAACTTTGAATCATATCTAACAAACTTGAGATTGTTTTCCAGTTTTTATTTATTTATTTTGGCGTCCTCCATTGGATCCCTAATTAGGGATATGAAGTATGTCAATGTTATTACAAAACACATCATTAAAGACTAAACAAATAATTGAAGGTTAAACAATCTACAGTAAATAATTACATTTTACAATTACACACAAGATAGGCTACCTTGCAGGTATCAAAGCATGAAATGTGTGATAAGTTCCCAGTAACACACTAATACAAAATTATTTACATAGATCCAGGATACAACAAAATATATTGTTCACACGTACTTAAGCTTATTTACTACACATAAACCAAAAAATATAATCATTGCATTTACATTTAAGTTTACATAATTTTGATTCCTATAAGTGCAGATACAATTTGTAGGCATATCAGTTTCGTCTAAATCACATACTTATACAGTGGTCTAATTAGATAGGTTTATAAATTAACTTCACACAGCCTTCTGTTGTTTGCACACTAAACAATTGGAGTATGTTTTTACTGTCTTCGTAATATGTAAAATAAAATCTGTCCAAAACAGAATTCTTCCGGATACATAAATTTGTTAACATTTCTGAAGGTTTCACTTATTAAGGTTGGCAGTCAAACACAAAAAAAAAAAAAAAAACTGAATAAAAATTGTTGGTATTTGCAGCAAAATACAACATGTGACGTATGGAAAAAAGCATTATCACATACGCATATGCCTTATGTAGAGGCTTAATATTTTATCTTGCAGCATATTCTACTCCAGACAATACAGTGGCCAATTCTGAAAGTTTATTGCCCATTTTCTCAAGTTTAGTCACTTGAATGAAGTACTTGTATAAGAAGATATATCAAGTTATATTTTTGATTCTTGCAAGGAGTATAAAAGATTTTTAGTGTAACTTAATATATTTTTTAAATTCAGAAACTCCTTACACTCTTGGACTATGTTGACAAACAGCAAATATTGTTTATAGATTGCCGTAGGTTAAGAGGAACTACCTGTAACATCTATAATTGAATTTTGTCAAATCAACTCCACATCATTGGCTTTCACTATATTCTTACATATAAAGTCAACCAGAATATTTGAGGTACAGTCTACACATTTGCTACAGTTAGCACATGTTTTTGTTTTCAAAAAGAATGATGATTATAAAAGCATTTTTTGCATTATTGTCTTTCAGTACTGTATTGTAAATTTTTTTATCACACAAAAAATGAATGCGGTAATATTTGTTTACATCAAATACTGTAAGCTTTTTTAAAATCTTTAAAAATAATATAGAATAGTACTTATTGACTTTATAAGAAGTAAATGCAGACTAATTACCAAACATTTGTGTCACAAAATCCATCAATTAACTTTACATGCTTTTAATGTTTAGTACTTGTACAGGCGATGCTCAAAGATGTTAAGGATTAGACAAGACAGGTAAAGAGAACAATAACTATACAACTATACTTACTAAAAGATTTTTCCCTTTTAATAAGTTTAAATTCCTCAGTCCCTACAGAAACTTTTTAAAGGGTTATTACTGTATTTGTAAATATTCTGGAAAATTTACATCCACACGAAACAAACTTGCAGCACAAGACCATTAATGTTCATACAAAATAAATAAGACATGTTGAACATCTCAAACTCAAGATAGGTTACAACATAAATGGTCTTGACTCTCAAATGCCAAATTGAAGTTGTATAGATGTATAAATCTAAAATATAACCATAGAGAAACTTCACTAATGTAAAAAAAACCTGGCATATAATCATTGGAGCAGTTACAGCTTACACACTTAAATAGAAACTTCCAGACACAAACATTTAAGAGCATTATTAACTTGGGAAACCACTGACGTCATTTTTCTGGTGCCTGGTATGTATAAGTAGGTTCATTTCACTGACAACCTGTGAGGCTCCACCACTCTGATATGGTGTAGGGAGGGACATATATCTTCATTCAGCATTGTGTCACATAATGCACTGCCGTCCAAGTCACCCACTCTAGAGCAGGCAGGTGATTCAGCACAGTAAATAACCCAGACCCCCTACGGCTGCCACCTGATTATGAAATATCTTCGTCCATACTCTCTAAGCCTGAGCCTGAGAGCTGCATATAGGAGTTTCCTGGCCAGATTGTATAACCCCTGGGCTGTCTGCGTCCAGGTAGTTTTGACCCATGCTCCCTGCACAGTGATCAGGCAAAGCTCTAGAATACTCAGTAGATGGTATAGAGAGGTTTCCAAGAATACCATAATTCATTATTAGGCAGAAGCAAGAACTTCCTTACATAAGCATACTGCTGTGATCAGTTCTGGAGGCAGTAGGTCTACACTATACTACACTCAAAAGCACAATTCATACTATGTAGACTTTATAACAAAAACTATGTTTAATAAATTTACAGAGTACAAATTATAAACATTTCACAATTTTTTATGGAAATTAGCAAAAATAATTTGCTTGAAACCATTTGCAATATAAATCACACCCTTTATCTTTAAATATATTATTTTTAAATATTAACAGTATAGTAATATGTCTTTCTGTTGTCAGTATATTTCGTTATTCAATTTTGTAAAATTGCTTGTTGTACCTAGCTTTGTTCTTTTTTTTTTAATTATATGTAACTAGCCGGCCGGCTGCGGCGTTGCCCGCGTGAAATTATGTAATGTAAACATTATCTCTGGATAAAATATGTGATGAAGGCATTTAACAGCTAGCGTACTCATTAACAGTGAACTATAAATTAGCTCAGCGTAAAGAGCTTGTACAATATGCTCGTATAATGTCATAGTAATTCCCATCGCAAAGTCTTGCACGGGATACGAACCCGTAACCCCACCCCTTCCACACCAAAAACTTTATACAGTACCTGAGTGAATGTTAAAGACATGCCGTGATAATTCTTTCGTATGTAGTGGCTACAGTCCAAAGAGGTTTTATTTATGAGCAGGTTGGCAAAAAGAAACGACTGTTGAATTATTTCTCAGTGATCATTCACTTTTTTTCGGGAGACCGTAACATTTTACTGCTTTTCACCTACTTAATTTTCGAATTTCATAAAAACCTGAATTTGATGTGTAGATATTTACATAAGCTTCATTCTTATCAAAAAACCATCTCGATATCTCAGCGGTACAGATGATTATTTGAAATCACATTTTATTTTTTTAACAGCTTTCAAGGACGAATTTCGAAAAATCCTGGAATTACTTTTTTTTTTATATTTAAGTAAGGTTTATTTTAAAGCAAACACCATTTCAATATTTCCACTGGTTTAGGAGATAAATGGGATTAATAAAAAACATGTTTTATTTTTTAAGTGCTTTCAAGGACGAATTTCAAAAAATTGTAAAAATTATTTTTAGATATTCACTCAAGTATCATTTTAAAGAAAAATCACCTCACTATCTGAAATAGTTTAGGAGAAATCACGGATTAATGAAAAACACATTTTACGGCTTTTCACCCCCTTAATTTTCGAATTTCGCAAAATTGAAAAATTTGCGAATATGCATTTCTTTGGGAAATGTTATGAAGTTAAAATATTTATGATAGCTTTCTCGGTTAATGAGATATCAAGGATTCTTTTAAAACACATTTCACACCTTTTCATCCCCTTAATTATGGAATTTCGAAAAATCCTTTCTTAGTTAGTGCCTACAGGGCAAGTGGAAGCTTCCCTCAAAATTGCATGGTTCTAGGTCCAGCGGTTTGGGCTGTACGTTGATGAGTGAGTGTGTCAGGACACTTCATTTTATATATTAAGATTTATTTGTGGTTGTGTAACACACAGCATTGTGTTTGTGATATGTAATACTATGGTACCTACTAAGTTATGTTTGTTACCATCATATGACTTAGTCAGGAATAGGTAAGAACAGATTCCCTTATAAGGTTAACATACCAAATGGAACGTTAATGATGATGAATTGCTGGTAGATAAAGTTTTAGTGAGATGGACTGGCGTCTTCCTCAAGGGGTGGAGACAGAGAGTAGAATTGGGAGATTCCTTATCACAAGAGGGATAGGTTACATCCACTGTGTCACAGGGAAGCATGCTGGGCCCCTGTTGTGTATAATAATGGCCAATGATAGGGGTTTGGGGCAAGTTGCAAAATTAGATTGTTTGCCGATGACTTTGTTTCATATGCAGAGGTGAATGGAGGGAACAAGTTACTGGGTGACATTGATAAGATACAATTGTGAACTGAAGAGAACAAAATGAAAATAATTGTAAGAAAGACGAAGATTGTTAGGTTTACTAGGAAGAAGACTAGGAGTTTGGATGTATACAGGGAAAGAGCAGGATATAGAGGAGGCTTCAGAATACAAGTACCTAGGCATAATGATGCAGAGTGACTTCGGGTGGAAAAGGCAGGTAGAGAGAGTGGTGTCTAGTGGAAGAAGGGCTCTAGGTATGCTAGGAAGGGTGTAAGTAGTGAAGTGAAAGAAGAAGTGTATATTACAATGGGAAGACCAATTTTAGAGTATGCAGCACCAGAGTGGGACATATATGTGGAATTGGAGGTGCAGGAAATGCAGAAGATGCACAGATGAGCAGGAAGGTGGGTGACGGATAAATGGAGAAGGCAAGGGCTGGCTAGTGAGGATGAAGAGAACTTTTGGCCATCAGTGATGCTGAAGGAACTCGGATGGAACTCGGCGAATGTAAGGAGAAGAGTGGAAAGGCTGGTCAGGACGTACAAGGTGATGAATGCAGAGGGAGGCTGTTTTTTAATAAGTTTATCGTCGTAATTGGACTACTGTCCAGTGGCGGATGGCCTCTTCCCCATCCCTACAATACTAGACTTCCGACCCTTTCATTTTTCCTACAGAACATTCCACTCCATTATTGTCCTCAAACGCATTGGCAGTTTACCACTCTCAGTTCTCCTCCACGCCCTCTTACGTTGCCAGTTTCCTATGGCAGAGTATATAAGAGGGAATAACAGTGAGAGGATCCAGGCGATGAGGAGCCTAACAGAGCAATCAAAGCTTAGGTCGATAAGGGAGTGGAATTTACTTTTGGAGGAGTTGGTTCCAGTAAGGGGTTTAGAAAGTTTAAGAGAGTATTAGTAGGTGATTGAGGAGGATGTTACAGCTCGCTACCAGGTGGTTGCCTAATGTCAAATTAATTCATTATTATTATTATATAAAGTGCGGGTCCGGAGGTCCTACCAAAATTAGAATTTCAGGGAGCATAACTGTGCTACTAAGCAGTGTTCTTTGAATTTCGGCGGGTGGAGTAATACACATCCCAATATCTTCCCTAGCTTAGCAGCTCAATCGAGCTTGTGAAAAATCATTAAAACAGAAGAGGAAGGGACGGGAGAAGAGGAATCAAAGGAAAGCTTGGCCCAAGTTCATGATCTCTGAAACATTATTGAAACTGTCCTGTGAAGCACACCTACAAAACGGCTTTCTCATTTGGGGGGGGGGGTGTGAGGGGGGAGGAAATTAATCTACCAAGAAATCATTGGTAAATATAATGAATCTACAAACACAAACGTCATTTAACTTAAATAGGTGTTAACCATCTGTTTGCACCAACAACTTATAGGGACCGGAAATTTAAATATTTTTATCACATATCCTTGGTCCACTGTGTAAGAAGCGAATCACATTCATCAATAGAAATCTTCGAAGTCGTCTCCTTTCTTCTTCTTCTTCTTCTTCTTCTTCTTCTTCTTCAAATGTGTATCCGACAATTTCCCCTAGAACATGCCCCAACGCACCTTAATTCTCAGCCATTGATTTAAAAATAGAAGCCTTTCGCAATCCCGCATTTATCACGAAAAATTACGAACATTTACTTTCACGCCTTTTGAATTATGTTTCCGATAACGTCAGAGAGAGAGAGAGAGAGAGAGAGAGAGAGAGAGAGAGAGAGAGAGAGAGAGAGAGAGTGGTTGTCCCAACTGCACAAGCGAGAGCACTAGAGAGCATTCTCGGGAAGACATGCGATAAAGAGCTCTCTTCAGAGAGTGCTCTTTTAATTCAAACACGGCCTAAATATTGCACTTATGTTTTTATTTACTTAACAGGGCCTAGTATGGAATCTTATTACATCCGTTACAAATTCATGTCACATCGGTTACAAATTCATGTTACATTCACTACCAGAAAAATTACAATTTTTAGCAAACACTGTATTTACGCCATTGCAATGTTATGTTGTCCCAGATATCTTAGAAAGAGACTAAGAAAAACAAACAACGAAATACGTAAAAATTAAAAAAAAAAAAAAACCGATTTGGCTGTTGTCAGTACATCCATAAAACAAAACAACAGAACATGAATGATTCCATAAGGAATTAGTCAACAACAAGAAAAGGGGAAAAAAAATTATAAACAACCAAAAATAAAAGTCGAAATACAAAACAAAGTAATATGTAAAACTGAGGACATCACAATTAAGACAGCACAGACAATACTGGAACGAATACAATAATGGACACAAGACAGGATAACAACGATGACGTCACAGACAACACACAACGATGAAGACACAAGAGAACACAGTAGATTTCCGAAGGCCGACCTTTCACGAAGTTTCGGGAGCTAACATCTGCTCCCGAAACGTCGTATAATGTCGACCTTTGGAAATCTACTGAGAGATAGGTAACATTCTTGTCACATTCCCTATGCTATCCACATTGAATATGTTATAAAAATTTTAATCTCCACGGCGACGAAAATTTATGTACATATTATAATTATGCGAAGGTAAGTTGGTATGCAAAGAACCTTCATAGACGGTATTTAGGCACTTTAAAATTTATTCATTTGTTACTGTACATGTCACATCGTTTGAAAAAGCGTGGCTGATATATTGTACGAAACATCTGCCACACTCCGGACGTAACATGCTGACCTCAAGTAAAGTATACCTGATGCATGCATTTGTAATGTTTTCTTTGCACGGTGTAAGGCTTGCTTACGGTTGGCATGTTTTTAAATTCATTTTTACTGCTTCAATTAAACTTTGGATACCTTATAAAAATATCTATAAAATGGCATGGTAAATGTTTGGTTTCTCCCAGTTTTAATTATTCACTGAATATTGAAACTGATTATTAACAGTTATTAACACTTTTGCGCTATTACAATAAGTTACAACCTAATATTGATACATTGCTTTATGCCAAGTCAGTAACAAAATTATTTCATCACTCGACACTAAATATTGGTCTGGAGATGCTCCATTTTTCAAAATTTTAATTGTAATACGCATTCATCTTTCCTCGCTCTTGTCTAACATTAGCATCTATCTTACACACCTAATGCAATCCACGCTCTAATCTCTGCCATTTCTGTCGTCTTCCTTTCCGTCGTTGCTGTTGTCATCTCTTTGTTCCATTGCCCCGTCGCTTGATACATCCTTTCAACAGTTGATGCATTAGAATCTGAAGTCGTACTCTGCCAATGGTTTTAGTAATGACAAAGTGTCCACCAACTGTAGTATTAGGCCTGTACTATTTTCTTCTGGGACCTTACATTCTTGTAGAATCAGTAAGACAAGTGGGCTTAGTAATGTTTTGTCGATAGCAAGGATATTAGATACGGTGAGACTCAACTGGACACAATGACAAGTATTGGGTAACGAATTGGCCATTGTCTTTGTTGAGGAACCATGTTAGAATTTGCTTGGATTGATTTTGGGAAATCAAGCAAAAGAAACATAAAGATGGCAAGAGCCAGTAATCAAACTCGTGTCCTCTTGAATGTGAGTCAATCATGTTACCATCCCACCGGAGTGCTTGGTTGACAGAATCAGTGGAGCCATATTTGTCTCGCGTGACTTCTATATAATATATGTAATTATTCTGGGTGAGGTAAGTCCAAGGTTTATTCTAACTTCAGTAAAATTTGACAGCTACGTATTGGTAAATACTGTTACAATTATATCATGTACGCCACAATGCGCGATAACATTTACAGTTCGTACGGTGGAATAAACATCTCAGGTTCATTTAAGAACAATAAAAGTCGAGTAACAATGTATCAAACGTCTAAAACACGACATCGTGCCATCAGAACTGTCAGATTTTAGCAACATTATGCGAAGCAGAGTATATTTCCAGTTCACTTACTGTAACTGTTAATCGGTTTGCTTTGTTGCAAACTGGTCATTCTCCTCGCCGTTCCTCACTTCCATCCCTCAGTATTGCTATTCGCTCACCGGAAATCTCTTTTTGGATTATTGTACTACGCGCATTTACTTATAACTCTTTTCTTCCCCGGCGTCACAATGACGGCGAGATTGTTTACAGGGTCTTTGAGAAAGAAAGGGCATCTGCATTGCTCTGAAAACTTCCAGGCCTATGCCGTGTTATAGGATCATTTTTCTGGATGTTCGGTGTTCGTCACACTATTTGTTCTGGAGATTTATAGCTCAGAACCTAGTGTAATAAAGTATAGTCAGCGTGTATAACAAAGTGGTGACGGTAGAGGTAGGTATATATTACGAGTGAAGAAAACTTGACCCTACCAAGATCAGAATAAACATACATTTCATACAAAGTTTTGGAAATATTTTATGCTGCGGTTGTAAATTGCTAGGAAATTCAATTTTACACTTTTATTAAATTATTAAGGTGGCCGTCTACCCAGGCCGCTGAACAGAGTGCAGAGATTCGGGCGATACACATTTATTCGAAAACAACTCAGCTTGCGTAAGTAATGTCTGCTTAGGAATAGCATTCAAAAATGTTGCACATGTGTATACCGATTTCAGGTCGTCAGTTATCGGTAAAATTTTTTTCTCGCAGCCGAAAATGTTGAAATTGGGTGTATATTTGTAGTTATTTCGGTATGAACGTCTAGGCGCAGAATCTTTTAAAAGCTATAGGGTCATTATTGGCAGTGTCATAGAGATGAAATGTCGATGAGAAGACTGTACGCCAGTTTAGTGACGTGTACCTAAAGACAAGAGGTAACGTGATGCGCGTACTGTGTCGTTCTTACCGCCTCCGCACTTCTAGGCTACCTTAAGAGGGCGCTTGACAGAAAAATTTCACTGTTCTAAAATTGTTTATATTTGTACGAGATGTAGTTCGTTTTGTAGACAAACATTGTAACTATTTTTTACTATAATGAAACATTTTTAACTTTCAGAGTTTTTGTAAATTGGCATGTCAAATTCGAAATATGCATAAAACGATTTTATGCTTTAATGTTATAATCCGTCATTTCCACTGCTTTTACGATAGTAATTTTTTAAATCCTATACGAGAACGGATATCGAAACACTGTTGCACAGTTTTGTTAAAAACATGTATACCATGTAAACTATTTTTTCTCAAGAAAAAAACATACAGTGGTTTCAGCTAATTATGAAATGAAGGAAATTCTCATTAATGAACTAATTGGCCAAATACCTATAATGTTTAGTTTAGAAAAAATATAAGATTGCGTAGTAAAAAAATTCTTAACAAAACTGGGCGACAATTTTTCGATATCGGCTCTCGTTTAGGAATAAAAACTATCTATCGTAAAATCAGCAGAAATGATGGATCATGGCCTTAAAGGAAAACGAACTGACTTATCGAACTGAAACAATTCACACTGAGCATCGATATTGTAGACTACAAGGTCTCCTATATAAAAACAAAAAATAAAATATTTTTATATAGGTAGTTCAGTCAAATTATGTTTGTCTCTGCCGCTAACAGCGACTTCGCGTGGGCCTTAATTATAGTCACAGCAAAGTTGACGTTGGGGGGTAATTATGGACTTCTAAATGTAAGAGAGTAATAAAATGAAATACGTAGTTACATGGTATGAAGGCTGATTTTCCCCGAGCACAACCATTTGTGAGGGTGTCCTTAATAACATACTTGTTTTTCAAAACCTTCACTTGACGTTAAGTATGCCATTAGGCAGTTTCGGCGGGATAATGTTTTGCAGAAATATGAACTAATTTGGCGCCCCAACTTTGAGATTAGTGCGATGGTACATGTGGGATGACGCTGTCGAGGAACTTTAGTGCATAGTGGACTGCATAATACATTTTTACCATATTTGAACGACTTCATCCCAATTACACTAATTTAGTTTTTGTGAACGACAAACAGCTGCGCCACATAACGTTGAAATTATTCATAATTTCCTAGGCTCATAGAAGTTGTACAACAATACGTCTCGATAGAACTGTAGAACGAAACTCCTGTATAATTTATTTCTCGCTGTTTGTACTTGCTATTCGTATCGTCTGCCTTGAAATTTACAGACTAAGTTTTCTTCTTAATAACTTAAGTTAGCTCATAAATTAAAAAAAAAAACTCATTACATTTTTTTAAAGTACTTACGTGAGCGTCATTCTGACGTGAACAAAACCTCAATATTTCGACTGGTTAGATAAGTATCATCGCCCTATAGAACAACATAGTTTATGCCTTTTCGCCCCTATAGGTTTCGAATTGCGAAAATTCGTAATTTTACGTGTTAAATATTTTTATAAGTATCCAAGTCAAGTGAAAATAATGAAGATAGCCCGTTCAATCGAAGCAAAATCGATCATTCATAATAAAACACCTCTGTACAGTACTGAGAGTTCGAATTTTGAAAAATCTTAAAACGTTTTTGCGGCCACTTACCTAATCATCATTTTGAAGTATATTAAAAAGAATATCTCGGAATATCTCGATGGGTTATATATATATATATATATATATATATATATATATATATATATTTATATATATATATATATATATAAGATTGATCTAAAACACATTCTGGGTCTTTGCACTTCTTAAGAGTCTGATTTTCGAAATACATTTGAATCACATTTTAGAATACTTTACTGGTGCCTCTTGGACGTTAAAATTACGACAATAGTCCACTGGGTTCAAGATAAATCAACGATTAATTGAAAACACATTTCATCACAATTAATTCCTTTTCACTTCTTTAGGTGGGGAATTTCGGAAATTCGAGAAATTGCTTCTCAGGTATTTGAGTACGCATCAGTCTTAAACAAAAATCACGTCGATATATAAATATAAATCGGGTATATATATACAGCATGGACAGTAGTAAATCGCGGAAAAGCTCGTAAGCTCAGGTAGCTAGACTTTTGAGTGCCTGTATATCAGAAACGGTTTGTCTGAGCGTGTTCGGACAAGTGCACCTTTTTTGTTCCTTATGTCATTCCGGTTCTTTATTCAATAGAATGGGCTGCTACAGGCGTGCACGTACATAAATACATGCATAATAAAAGAGACGACCCCATGTTTCCAACGCATGGGATGTAATGGTTTGCCGACTTTATCCCCTGCATACATGTCGTCATGCATCTGAATGGAATTTGGAAGGTCAGCGTTCCATTTGTAGTGGTTGTTGAATTATCGTCACTTAACATGTTCATTAACACAGCTTATACGATGGTATTAAGCCCATACTGTTGACAATAGAGGCGCGGTTGCTATAGGGCCTACTCATTATTCTTGATTTAGGTCTTGCTACCTGTACTTGCGAGCTTTTCCGCTATGTACTTTCCATCCTGTATATATTGTGACTCGAATACACTTTTTTACCCTTTTTTAAAACCTCTTTAGATCCAAATTAGGAAAATATATTTAAATGATATTTTGGATATTTACATAATAATTAGTCTAAAGAAAATAATCACTTCGGTTTCTCGATTATTTTGATAGATATGGAGGAATAAAATTTCACATATTTTCATCTTCTTAATAAAATAATTTTGAAACGTCTTAGAGTCCTATCATAGTCATTTGTATAAGTAACTAATTGAAGTAAAAATCACGACGATAGCCAATTGTGTTCCAGTGATACAGACGATTAATAAAAAAAACCGTTTCCCCCCTTTTTTTACCGCTTGAGAGTCGAATTTCAAAAAAGCCTAAAACTGCTTTTGGATATTTACGTAAGCATAATTTTGAACTGAAAATCAACTCTGTATCCCAAAGGGTTCGATAGATACCAATGATTATTCGAAAGCACATTTAAGGTCTCTTTACCCCCTTAATGGTTGAATTAAAAAAAAAACCATTAAATTGGCTAATATATATTGTTGTTATGATTGGCCCATTAAAGTAAAAGTTACGACAATAGGCTGTTGCGTTCGAGCTATATAGACGAATTTTACTAAACACATTTCACCCCGTTTCACTCCCTTAGGAGAAGAATTTCGAAATATACGTTCTTAGTGCTCGCCTACGACCTGAGGGGAACCCACACAAAAAATTTCACGATTCTAGGTTCTGTGGTTTGGGCTGCAGTTTGATATGTCAGTCAGTCAGTCAGTTAGTGTTCTCTTTTATGTATAGAGATTTATATATTTATTTATATATAATTAATATTTGAATTTATTTATATACAATTTATATTTAAATTCTTAAAATTTTTTAATTTAAATTTTGGATTTTATAATTTTAAATATTTTTTTTTTTTGTTTGTGTTTGGGAGGCCTTGTAGCATACAAAATCGTTATTCAGTGTGAATTTTTTCAGTTCGGTAAGTCAGTTGGTTTTCCTTTTTTTAAAGCATAAGACCGTTTATGCCAATTTGGACTTCGACGTGCCATTATAAAAAGAATATGAAATATAAAAAAAATTTCATTACGGTTTAAAATACTCACAATGTATGTCTTCATTACAAACCATGTCTCGTACAAATGAAATAAATTTTAAAACAATAAAAACTTTTGGTCAAGCGATCTACTAAGGTTGGGTCACACCAAGGGAAGTAGAGGGAGAGGTAGGGCCGATCGGAAGGCAGAAAGTGGTGGGGAGAGAGGTCGGGCCGTGTGACGTCACAGGGGGCACGGCGGACTGGCTGCTCCATGCAGACAACCTACGTTTAGTGCGGCAACTCACGACTGTATAACACATTGTTTAAGAACGCGTTTCGTATAGGACCTACTGATTTTTGATGAAACTACGTTGACAATATATATAGCAAATAAACTTATTAGAAATTATTTAAAACAACTTCCCACAGTAGGAAACTAATTCGGCTGTTCTCGGGAAAGTGAACACATTTGAGGCCATATTTA